>ML788689.1:504712-516939 GCA_009831015.1 Picea engelmannii | reverse complement strand
TACGTACTTAAGTTATTGGAAAAGCCTTTGACACATTATCGCACATTTTTTTAATATACTAATTCCATATTTTTATCTTCCTTCAATCAATCTACATACACTACTTTATTAGTTTTATAGCCTTTCCTTTTTTTCATAAGTTAAATTATTAGTTTTATAACCTTTCTTTTTTTCATAAGTTAAATTACATATTAGATTTCAATTTCAATTTTTCATTACATCTATTTAAAGATTAAATATCTGCAAATACAAATATTTAATAGAACTATAAATTCCCTTTGGCCATTATATGGACTCTCACCAAAAAGGTTGCTTTTCTGAATTCAAATATTGATTGAAACAAACGGTTTTTCTAAGGTTTTTTTATGTGGTTTTTTATGTGTAAGAACATAGCTTGTAATTGTTCTTATATGACATAGATGTTGAAAATTAGATGACTATAACTGGGTTTTTTATTTACAAAGCATTTCTCTTTCAAAATAGGAATTTGAAAGAAATTTTCTAACTTTACACATTGTAGACATGATAAATCATTAAAAAAAACTTCTCTAACTTTATAATTTTGAAAGAAATTTTCTAACTTTACACATTCTATAGACATTACACATTCTATAGACATGATAAATCATTAAAAAAATAACTTTCTAACTTTACACATTGTATAGATGATATATTAGTAACAATGATAACAAAGCATTCAATTTTACCAATTATCAAGAAGTTGTATTTTTTTAAATAAAATTTTCAAATTTGTATATTTTGTTATCTATGTTTTTTTTAACATTTTAATTCTAACCTTCATACAAAGCAAAGAATATCACGTCTACAAATTTATGTTTTTGTTTTTTTATTTTTTTTTCTAACATTTTAATTTTAATATTCATAAGAAAAACAAAGAATATTACATTTTAGGGAGGGGTACAATCATTTTTTTTATTTGAATGAATCTAATTTTAGTTTTTTTTTACTTAATTGAAGATGAAATGCTATATGTTTTTTAATTTGCAAACCTATGATATCAATAACTACTCCATTTTTATATTTCTAAAAAGTTCCACAATACATGCCTAATTTTAAAAATAATCTTGCTTTTTATGTGTTTTTGCATTGAACATGTTTTACATCTCTTTTCCGTAGCTTGTTTGCAAATACCCATGCATTTGATACTAATTGTTTATTATGAAAATTTGATATCAATCAACATTAAACCATTTTAAGCTCGTCTTTAATATTGAGAAATGCTAGAGTGGGTATTATTATGCAAAAACCAAAAAGGTGTGAGAGCTTTCTACATTAAAAAAAGAGTACATATAAATACGAAAATTTAGTCCCAAGATAGAAGAACTATCTTGATCTATCGATTAAGAAAATATCTCAACCTTACACTAATCTAGGAAGAATCTAGTTGGATGTGACAGATATTGTGAATCTAGTCTAACCAGGGTCATACATGACCAGTAACATGAAAAAAAATATCTTCTATATCATGATTAATTCCAAAGGAGACTCCTCAATTTATAGGATTGAGGAGCCCAACAAATAGCTAAGATTAGATGGGCAGTTGAGACAATCTATATGAGCTTATTCACACGACTTTCATGTGCTTGTAAATAGAGACAATCTAAACAAACACACCAATACCACCCCATAAGAAAAACGTAGGGAGGAACAAACAAGGACAAATATGGGTCCCAAAAACAAGGTATGATAAGGTACCCATGTACAAACTCTCATAACTAGAGAAAAAGGAGAAAAAACCCGTAGGAAAAATCTCCTCTCCAAAAGAGTTAAAAAAGCCAATGTTTGAAATGGCGTTGGAGTTGAAACTCAAGAAAATCCCACAAAGATGCATTAAAAGGAAAAACCATGAGGCTTGCAAAGGTTGAAAGTTCCAATTAGGAAATATGACCAAACTCTGAAGAAGAGGGACAAGTAACCTCAAAGAATCATGGTTGAATTCAGAAGTAGAAGAGGATTGGCTGCAGAGGCACGAGAGTGGAAAACACTGACAACCATTACATAAGTTCTTCAAAAAATAGATGTTGGTGAAGACCCAAAACAAGGGCTTCAAATCAAATCAAACACCATCAACCATCAAAATATCAGTGAGGCCTACAGAGTCTAAAAAATCCAAACATGAAGTATGGACACTCTTAAAGAGTGTATGTTACCCCATGTTGTCAACGCCATCAAATATCCATGTATAGATCCAAGTTTTAAACTTCTCAAGAAAAGAGACTGATCCTCTGAAATGATTCTAGACTTAGAATACAAATGAGATGCTCATGTACAATCAAGAAAAACATCATAAAATGAGTTTCGTTATGGATGCCAATCCATCTCACCAGAGTGCATGGGTCGCTAGTCGTTGTAACCGCTGAGTCAAAATAGGAATGGTGCTTGATACGAGGCTCACTCTCAAAAATATTTGATGTCGAACAAATGGTGAAGCATGAAGAATCACCCGAAAAAGCATTTTACAACATCCCCCCCCCCCCCAANAATGGATGTCACAATTGATGACTAAAGTATGGAGTACAAGCTAAAGGAAAAAAATATGAAAAACAATCAAGGCTCAAGAAACACTCCAAAGTTGCGAGCGCCAAGAGACTGTGAAACAAAGAAGTACACAGAGACAAATGCATGGTTACACTCCTAAGACTATTTGCACGAGTTTCATTGAATCCAATACTCAAAGGTACAGAATGAGAGGTACCATAAATAGCCATCATAGACAAAAACCCTCTAGATGGGTCACGACAAACAAGGCCATGTTGGGTACCCATTTACAAGTGAGGAATCAATCCTCATAATTTATCTAGCCCATGAGAAAAAAAAAAAGAATCTGACAAGGACATTAAATATGGCATGAAACCCATAGTTGAAAGGAGATCAGAATGCTCCCCTCAATGTATCAAACAAGAATGGAAAATGGAGTCTTATCTTAAGAGATATGGCAAAAACTTGGCCAACAACCTCTATAATAAATTGGAAAAATAAACAATTTGCCAAAGAGCCTCCAAAATAAAAACAAACTCCATACATACAAATGAGGGTTTAAAACCAAGGGATCTAGGGTCTTCACCAACCTACACAAAACATCAAATTAATGCCATATATAAATTCAAACAACTTAGGTATAGGAAGCCAAGTGACAGATATAGGAGCCAAATTGGAATGCACGATGGCCAAATCCGAGCCATGCATTCTGAGGCTGCAGGAAGAATGCTAAGGTGAGTGCGCAACTTTAAATCCAAAATCTACAGAGCCACCATATATCATAGGTCCAAAATTCATTTGAAGATTGTTTTAAAAGTCCCCACAATTTGATAATTGAGACTAGAGCACACCACAGTCTCAGAGTTCCCAAATTTTTGCAATGCTAAAACAATGTTAAGATTCTCTAATTTGAAGCGATAACAAAGAGGGAGAGTGTACTATGGAAAGAGACCGAAAATAAGAGAAAATAAATATGGACCACATACGGAGCTCAGGTCATCACTTCTCATGTGGTACACAGTACTCATGAACATTATGCATGTTTTTGGAGCATCTTCTATGAATGTGAATATTGAAATAGTGAAGCCTCTCATCCCCTTAGATTTGTAACGAGCCTCTAAACACTAATATGAGCTCTATAACATAGCTTGTATTCAAGCAAGTTTGGGCAAAGGGTAATCATACTAGTATCATTACGTCTCCTTCCTAGAAAACGCCTTTATGATCATCAATCCTTTGCATGCATTCCATGCATCTCCCACAACAAAACTTAAGCAGTAGGATTTCCCAGGGCATATGTTTAGAGTTTGTGCGAGGACACTTTCCATGCTAGAAAGAAGTTCCACGACACCCTTTCCCTGGGAACACTGAAATGGGCAATGTCTTAGTATTTGAAGGATCCATCGAGGAAAAGTGGAAAACGTGTCATCAACATTAGCGGGAAGAAGGACCCCGGTGGTGCTATTTATGCAGATGTAAGGACCTCTTCAAATTCTCCATTCTCCACCAGATTATAACCAATGAATTTAGGTCAAAAGTATTTTCCGATGAGTACACCATCAATGAGTCACCCATTAAGTTTCCATGGAGATCTTCTTTTACCACAGTGATTCTCCTTCTCAAAAATCTTCCAAGGAAAACAAGCATTGCAAATCTCATCCCTAGAAATACCAATCTAGGAACGCAATATCAAGAGAATCTTTAGTTCCTCAATAACGAAATAGTCGGGGAGGAGGCTTTGTTGGATCACTATAATCATCTTGCTGGAGAATGGGCCTATGAGATCCGAATTTCGAACCTCACAAATACGCAACTAATAAATTTAGATTTAGATGACAATACATTTATGCCAAAAAATACCTGTAAGGCTGAAGAGATATTAGAGGACGACTGAACAAATGTGAACCACAAAGACACTTCTCATGATATATGCACAAGCGTACAACATTAAGGAGGAGGAGCCCCAGAAGCTTCATTATGGAAGAAAGGAAAAAATGCTGCCAAAAATGTTGAATCAGAATCTAAATCTGACAAAACTTCAGAGACCTAGATAGCAAAGTGTTGGATTACTAAGAGGGGGGGTGAATCAGTAATAGTGTAATTATAATCCTTTTCCTTCAAATGTTATATCAATGTAGAATTATTATCCAATAATGAGCAGTAAGAAATAAACAATCACACACATACACACTACACCAGTGTTTTACGTGGAAACCCAAATGGGGAGAAAACACAGAATGTTTTTCTTATATGTCTTGAAGAATTACATTCATTGGAAGCACCAACTTCCTTTATTTTCTAACTGCAACTGGAAGGAGGCTCAAACCCCCTAATTTCTTAGGCTACAACCTGAGGGAAGCTCCAACTTGTAGATTTGTAATAGACCTAGTTTATATGATCACATTCCTGCAAACCTTCTTTAACCTTAAAAACAAAAGACTAGCATTTTCATCAAACATTTATTTAGTCTCACATGCCTAGTTTTGGATTAGTCAACAACCCTAACTTGAAGTAATCATAACTTTGAACTTGTACTGTATAAAGATCTAAAAATGATACACAATGTTCTTCAGTGTATTTATGCAATTCCTCCAAGTGTCACTACTTGAAACCTCTCGGAAAAGGAGTTATAGAAAAAATGGCATACCTTGTTGAATTTTGGCTTATTCTAGAGAGAGACCTTGTAGAGTGTGCCCCGCACAAAATATTTGATGAATTGATTTGAAATTGTTACACAGGATACTACTGACTGTACCCTAACCAACACATTTTGTCTCACTAAATTTGGATCTGTTATGAAGAAGTTACGACGTGTTTACCTGAAACACCTGATTTTGACTAGTTTTAGGACTGACCACAAACCCTAGTTTCCACGGAGTGTAACTCCCAAAATACAATGACCCACAAGATGAATTTTTTACCATGGATACCTGGATATGTTCTCTCACTTTCATAGCAATTTCATGGTATGAATCATTATAGAAAAAAAGTTATAGTGAAAATGGTGAGATGACCTGTAAATAACATAGCTTAGAAAGCAACATCAAAAAAATTTATCCTTCCTTGCATTTCGGCCTTCTTTTATTCACCTTCACTCAGAATTCAAGTTTAGATATCCTTGGTTACCTCAGACACATATAGATATTCAATATGCTCAAGTGTGATTCAAATGAGATAGCCTTGCCTCTTATTTATACTCTCCAAGTAGCTTCCTTAAAAACATCTTCTAGGTCACTTGGCCCACTTTCCTTATTTTAGGGTTGGGTCCACTTCCAATTTCTCCATTAAATTTATTATTGAAATAATTTATTTTATATTCACTTTGAATTATAATACACTCATCACCTTTTAAAATCTCTTAAACCACTTTGATTACTTTGACCTTTTGGGGCTTCTGGATGACATATGAGGGTCCTCCAACTTCGTAATGCCATAACTCTCAAACCGTGAGGAGTTATGTGACGTTCTACATACCACCAGAAATGGAATGACATGTACTATCCATATAGAATAATATTATCTAAAAATATATCATAACTCGTACCATTACCCATCAAACAAACTTGGGTCCATTACCCAAACCTGGGGTCTCCAACTTCTCATGGCCATAACTCTCTAACTGTTAGGAATTATGTAACATTCCACATACCACCGGAAATGACATGAAAAACACTATCCATATAGGATATTTTCCCTGACAAATTCACTTTCTTTCATCTCATTATTCCATAATTAAGCATGGGTTCTATTACTCCACAAAGTGTCTTCCCGTGAGGGCTTTCACCATAAGGAGACCACTTTGGAGTTCATCCATATTTACTTCTTATCAACAATGACAAAACAATAATGAGTCATATTTACATCAAACAATATTGGGTCCATTACCCAAACCTTTGTACTACGGGTCTTTCTTCAAGGGTTGACATCAATGACAACCAATCTTAATCAACACAAAGGGCGCAACTGATCCAACGTATCAAGAGTGGAACCCATGGCCTGCAAATTTGAGCGATCACCATATGGAGATATGAGGATCCTTCATATCTGAGAGATGTGAAACCGGATTTGAATGTTGGTAGCCAAGATCAGTTTGCACGTGGCGAAATCAAGAGACCCACTATGGCAACATCAACTTCTTTAGCATTGGGAGGCACAGATTCGAATCTTCGGGAAAAGAGGCTGTTGCTGCAACAAATCGAGCACGTTGGAGGCCATGGCAACTACAACCCCACCTCACCACCAATGAAAACAAAAAATAAGCGATGAAGAAAATCTATGTCCTGCTCTGATACCATATTGTGAATCTAACCTAACCACACCAGGATCATACATGAGCTTAGACTCCATACATGAACAGTTATAGAAAAAACAATATCTTCTATATATGATGATTAATTACAAAGGAGAGTCCTCAATTTATAGCATTGAGGAGGCCCAACAAATAGCTAATATTAGTTGGGAAGTTGAGACAATCTACATGAGCTTAGTCACACAATTGTCATTTTCTTTTAAATAGACATAATCTAAACAAACTCACCAACAACACATTCACTCCAAGTAGTTCCAACAACTTCCTAAAGACTAGGAAAAATTATGTGAGCTTAACAAACACACCAACATCCCCCCATAAGAGAAACATATGGAGGAACAAATAAGAACAAAGATGGGTCCTAGCAATAAGACCTGATAAGGTACCCGAGGAAGCATTGCACAACATCCCAATCTCAATAGAACATGGTGAGTAAAAAATCACCCGAGGAAGCATTGCACAACATCCCCCCACAATGATAAACTAAGTGGAAAAGATGATGGCAATAGATGTCACAACGGATGACTAAACTAAGTATGGAGTACTAGATAAAGGCGGAAAAAATGCAAAACAACCTAAGAAAGAAACACTCAAAAGTGGCAAGCTCCAAGACATTGTGAAACAAGGCATTACATGGAGACAAACACTTGGTTACAATCCTAAAACTATCAGTACATGGAGACAAACACTTGGTTACATTCCTAGTTACACTCCTAAACTGTCTACATGAGTAGCGCATAATCCAATACTCAAAGGTGCAGAACTAGAGGTACCATGAATAACCATCATAGACAACAATCCTAAAGATGGATCATGAAAACAAAGCCATATCGGGTACAAATTTACAAGTGAGGAATCAATTCTCATAATTTATTTAGTCCATGAAAAAAAAACATCTCACAAAAGAATTAAATATAATAAAATGTAATATGCAACCCATTGTTAGAAAGAGAGCATAACACTCTTTTGAAGACGTCAAACAAGACCCAAAAAAATAAGACTTCTTTGAAGATTCAAGGCAAAAATTCTTCTGGGCTCCAAGCCGGCTGTGTGGGCGTCCCAAAAAAGGTCGTCATACTTGAGAAATAAATATCCCGTTTGCATATCTTACTGCCTCGCCTGGGAATACAAGAAGGTGCCGAGATTACCAATAGCAGAACCCAAACCATTGCAGTTTCAAAGAGGAGTGCCAGACAAGCATAACCTATTTTCAGTATCCGCTGTATGTCAATAGTGGATAAATCAACATAAGTTTAACTAAATGATTAGTTCAAGTTTTGTTTCTCTAGGGTTATTGTTTAGTATTTTTATCATTTATAAAAATGTGGGGAAGTATTGATGAGTTTCTATGTCTATTTTTTAAATTTTTTTTTTAGTAATTGATGAGTTTCCCATGCTGCTGGCCTTTTTGATGATTAAAAAAAATTAGATTTAAATTAAAAAAAATTAAAAAATTATAGGCGTTGAAAGCCCGAGAGGCTATGCCATGCCATTGCATCCCTTCCTTGTGAGATGAAATCTCAACCTCCAAAATATTCCCGCAACCATGATAACGAATTCACCCAATTGGCATGTGGCCGCCAGCTTTGGTCGATAGGCCGGACGCCAAAATTGGCAACTGCCCACAATCGCCCTCATTAGCGTGCTGGTCACAACCCCCAAAACCTGAAGAGATTGCGAGAATTCCAACCAGGAAAAACACACTAAGACCGTCTTCAAGTGATCGAGGATGTGGACGAAACCGATGGGCTCCTTGCGCAGAATACAGAAGGTAAAGGCCCGCAGGTATGGAAGCGAGGTTGCAGGAGGAAGCGACGTTACACACAGTCACATTTTCCTTCTTTCTGCAGTAAACAAAGATCTGTTTACCATGTAAAGATTCGTGTAGAGATCCATGATTTTCAATAACAAAAATATGTCAGCAAAAATTCAAYGAGCAACACTGTCATCGCCATACGTSAGTAGATCGAATGCCTTCAAACCCCCTCCTTGCTTTGATGTTCAATGTTACAAGCATCTCCAGCAGCCTCAATCCCCTCTTGCGGAATAATTCCTTCAGGATGACCACTCACAGCAAGATCTGCACAGCGTGTATGGTTTTCGACCAAATGCTGCAAGTATGGCAGTAAAATCTGCCAATTTAGTTGATTCCAGTTTAATTTTCCGCAAGAAAATGTGGAGCAGATGAAAATGCCCACGAAACATATGAGAGCACTCTTCTAGACTCCAACTTATACAACAAATCAACATCAACCAACAGAACAGTTGCACTAATAAACCCTGGAATCCGTGTCGGAATGCACACAGGAAGAAGGGGAGAGGGTCTACGTCAAGGATGAAGTGTCCACAGGAACGCTGAGAGGAAGGCCACTCACAAGAAGAGAAATTCGAGACATTTGAAAACTCATGTGTATCTAAGTCAGGATGGACTATTTTTCCATCACCAGCACAAGAAGGCATCACCGGGGGGAGAGGCTCCAAGCAAGGATTGGGTGACCAACTGGGTTCCTGGAAGCTGGCTGGTCAGTGCAACGATGGCAACTGCGTTGTAAGAGCCAATGCAATAATAAGTGGCCCATAGGCGACCATTCTCTGAGAACGAGAGGATTGACATTCTGTTCCCACGTCAAGGCGGTAGGTACCCCTCATAGCACAAGAAAAAGGAACCAAGATCTTGATGACGGTCTTGCAGATTCCGCAACAGCACAAAAAGAAAAAAAGAATTGAGATCGACAATAAATGTGAAAGGGAAATCGAAGGGGTCGGAGCCTAGAGGCGTCAGTGGGCTGAGCAAGAGCAACGGTAGATTGAACATGTTGGGCGAAGGCGAATGCCCCCAGGGCGTAAATGAGACCCCGCGAGGCGTAAATGAGACCCCGCGAGGTTTGGCAGCTCACATGAGAATAAGTACAAAGATTGCATTGTAAGATACCCACTTCGCCGAAAGAAGCAACGAGATCAGAATCGGCAACAATGCCACAAGCGTTGTGCCAAAAGCAATGACTGATCGATCAACAAGTTGTCCAACGGATAATAAAAAAGATGGAGACTCCTGAAGAGGCACCCTGAGGAGGCCCCACATTGGACAGAATGCTTGTCACCACAGACGAAACTATTCCTTTAGGCTGCACACTCTTGCTCTGATACCATATTGAGAAATGGTATTATTATGCAAAAACCAAAACCAATTATCATGAAAAAAAAAAGGCCCAGAGTTTTCTACATTAAACAAAGAAAATAGAATATATATAAAAACATAAGTTTAATTTTAAAATAAAGAAACTATTTTCATCTATTAATTGAAAAAATATTTCAATCTCACACTAATCTAGAAAGTATCTAGTCCGATGTGATAGATTCACTTTAACTAGTTCCAACAACTTTTTAAAAACTAGGTCCTGTACTTAACAAACATACCCACATTTAATGTGATGATCACTACATTATAGAATACAAACAACGAGATAAACTTAATCATTCATAAATCCAAATTCATCAACTATACAAACAACTAGAAAAACTTAATCATTCAAAAATCCAAATTCATAGAGTTTTTAGATAACTGTTTTTTCTTTCGATGAATTGAGACGTAACATATGTGCTTCCATCAAACATGTGATATATTAAAACATTGTTGACATGTAGTTTCGAAACATCAAATGATTTTTCAAATTAGATAAATCAACACGTGGAACATTTCCCCGTGATCTAAAGTATGTATATCATGCTAACATTTATCATAATATTCATATATCAAATTTGTTGATATTTTGAGGGGGATTTTGACACTTGTGATCATAAGTGACATTGTATTTTGAATATGATTTCGTTTAAAGAAATTTGATAATCATATAAATGGTAGTAAAATATGTTTTTTTTGTTTTTTTATTAACCTAATTTGTATAATTTGTATAGTGTTAGTAAGGGTTAGAATACAAATTAATTAAATAAATTATTTGGTTTTCAAAATTGGATTATAAAATTTTGATTTTTTAGTTATGAAAATCATCTATCACATCATCTCAAAAATATAAACACAATAAAGACAAAAATAAACTACTATAACATTTTTTATTTAAGAAATAATTAATAATTTAACCACTTATCAAATTTAATTAAAACAACAATCATACTCCAAATTGTTCAATATCAAAAATAAATCTACTAACCATGACTACCTAATAAACAAAATTAATAACAAGAATAATTACATTTATTTACTAATACTCCAAACTGTTAAATATCAAGAATAACTCTACTAACCATAACTACTTAGTACATAAAACTAATAACCAAAATAAATACATTTATTAACTATATAGTAAATAGAATTAATAACAAGTTATTAATGTATGCCTCTTAATTTACATGGAAAGTGAATTTACACAATTCCTTCCAATTTACATAGAAAGTGAAGTATAGTGTCCCCTCTCCTTTAAAGAATGTCATACTATCCATGTCAACTAAATTGACAATAATAATATATTATTGCATACACATAATAGCCATCTATAACTACATAATTCCCTTTGGATAAGCATCATCTGGATAAGTAAGCATTCAGACCTTGTACACTAATTTCAAAACATGTCATTAATAATAACAAAACATTTATATATAATTAACATTTAATATTTTTATATATTTTATAACTACATAATTCCCTTTCGATAAGCATCATTTGGATAAGTAAGCATTAGGACCTTGTACACTAATTTTAAAACATGTGATTGATAGTAACAAGACATTTATTTATTATTAATATTTAATATTTTTATATATTTTATTATTATTTGATTTTGTTTGAAATGTGATGATGAATAGTTGGATTTGTAGATATAAGTAACTAAGTTTGTATAATCTAATTGTTCCAAAACTGAATTCATTTATATAATTAAAAAAACAATTTAAACAACAAATTTTATTTTTTTTTATCCAAATTTAACTCACCAGATTTCGATTAATTCCTTAAAAAAAAAAAAACACGTTTAACCAAAAGCCATTTTAAAATGCCAAAGGTTGCTCTCTTAAACTCCGAATGCAATCTCATCGAGTTATTAGTTTATTGATTTCGTGCGATAACATATCGCAATCGATTTGTTACAAGGAAAACATTAATCGAAAGGTATGGAGGTCATAATGTTCCGTGATCTTAATTGGACTTCCTGCAGGTTCTGCGGATTTGTCCGCTGCTGCCAGTGAGGGGACTGATATTGCCCATATTCACCATGGCAGCTGCGAAGTCCGCAAAGAAGGTGTTCTGATTAGTGCTGTAGGTAGTAACCTGAGAATCTGTAGAACCTCCATTAAATAGTTGCTGGTCGGAGTGAAGAAGTCCTTTCTGGCATCTCAAATTACTGTAATAGTTGCTGTCAAATATGGTAGGGGTGGCCACATCTAAGGGCGAGAGGTTGTTGTC
>ML788689.1:481480-497365 GCA_009831015.1 Picea engelmannii | reverse complement strand
GTTCTTGTTCTTCAGAATTGGAACAAGTTCCCATGTGCCATTATTCTTTATCTGATCCAATTCTTCATATATAGCTTTGATCCAATGTTCATCTTTATTTTCTTGTTAAAAATTGATTTGCTCAATTGTGGATAGGAGTGCTAGGTGTTGTTTTTCAAGTGAACACATTCTTCTTCTAGTTTTAATTCCTACATCTTTATTCCCAATAATATGTTCCGGTGGATGATTCTTCTGCACTTGTCTCCTAGGTTTCTTTGGAGGTATATGAATATATTGATGCTTATCTTCCGCTTTCTCTTCTCCTGGATGCTCTTGTTCTTCTTCCTCTTCTGCTTCTTCTTCCTTAAAATATTCTTCGTGATCATGTTCCATTGAATCTTTGCTTCTATCTTCTATCTTCCATCCATCTATCTAATCAATCATCACATTGATTCTTTCCACTATTTTGTTGAGTCTTATATTGAAGCATTTGTTTGCTTTTCTTTTACTTGAGTACCTAAACAATATGCCTTTATCAACTCGAGAGTCAAATTTTCCAATCTTGCCATCTTCTCTTTTGATATAGTATTTTCTTCCAAACACTCTGAAATGATTCACATTTGTTGGTCTTCCTTTACATAGCTCTTAGGGATTCTTATCACTCTTATTTATGAAAATTCCCCTATTCTAGATATGAATTATTTTATGTACTGCTTGTACCCAAAAGATGTTTTTCAACTTGGAATGTTTCAACATGGTTTTGGCCATTTCATGTATTATTATCTTATTGTTTTCAACAACTTCATTTTGTTGAGGTTCCCTCGCTACTTATAATGGTCTCTTTATCCCATGTTCTCTACATAAATCAATGAATTCCTTTGATGTGAATTCTTCTCCATTGTTTGATCTCAAACGCTTGATTTTCAATTTTGTTTCAGTTTCGACCATTTCCTTGTATATCTTGAAGTGTTCAAATTCCTCTATTTTCTTCCTAAGAAAGAAAACTACAATCATTATTATGTAGTCATCAACCGATAGCATAAAATATTGTTCACCATTCAATCCATTTTTTCTTGTCGGTCCACATAGATCAGTATGTACAATTTCTGGTGGTTTTGTTTAGGAGTACTCTTTTGATTTGAACTTTTTCCTAGTTTGTTGTCCCTGTAGACAATGCTCGCATAGATTATTTTCTATCTTTGAGATATCAGACGTTTCTCTTTCTGCTTCCTTTCTACTGATTTTGACAAGATTATCAAATTTTATGTGATCCGTTCTTTTGTTCCAGAGCCAAATTTTATCTTCCTTTCCTAAGCAATATCTTTCCTTTCCAATTTCATTTAGTTCATATATGTTTCTTGGAGTTCTTATAATTGTAGCCACCAAATTTTATGATCCTTCTTTCCTTATCTTGCATTTTTATGAGTCAAACACAAGTTTTTGTCCTTGATCACACATTTGACTTACACTTAGTAGATTGTGCTTCATGTCTTCAACCAGTAGAACATTTTATGCCTTGGAATCCTTGCTTCCAAGATTGACCATGCCTCTTCCTACAATTCTAAATGAGTTGTCATTGCAAAACGAAATTGATCTATCTCTTTCCTTTTTCAGAGTTAGAAACATGTTCTTATCACCTGTCATATGCTTTCAACAACCACTGTCAACATAGAATCCATGTTTCTTGTGTTGAGCTTGTAGAGAAAGCATGCATTCTTCAGTTTTGAATTGATCCTGCTTTATTATTCATATCCTTTGTGGTTCCTGGTTATGATTGCTGATATTTTGTCTTGATTCTCTTGGAGGAATAGTCGTTCTACAATCCTTGTCCATGTGACCAAAGTTTTTGCATTTGTAGCATTCTACTTCATCACTCAAAGATTCAAATATGTTTTAGTTTATGCTTCCTACTTCATGATGTCTTCTTGGATAACCATTTCTTGTGTAGACTTCATATTTTCTTATGTTCTTGGCTTTGGATCTAAAATTCACATCATTGTGCCCAAAATTGTTACATGAATAACATAAACCAAGAAAAATAGTTTGATACCTCAGAATGGAAGATCTTCTAAATGGTGTTGCTCTTTTGATTCATTCTTCTTCTTGAGGTATTTCTATTGATGGCTACTATTGATTTTGAATTTTGAATGCTCTAGGTGGTGTAGTGTCTTGATAATCTTCTTCTTGGATATTATTTCCTTCTTCCTTCTTAGGATATCCTATGACTGTTTCTGCATAGCTTCTTTGTTATTCTTCTTGTTCTATTGTCTTGGAGCTTGATCCTTTCTATGTCTGGTTGTATCCTAGCCTAGATCTGTAATAATACGGACTTTGATTGACAATGATCTCATCCAATATTTTGGTGTTGTTCTGCTGCATGTCCTTCTCATGAAGATCTTTTCTTAGAGTGACTATTTCTACTTCTAAGCCTTCAATCATCCTCTCCTTCTATTCTAACTGATTTTTGAGTGCTTCTTCAATTATTTTCTCTTCTTCTACCAAGATTCTTAACTCTGTGATCATCTACTCAATTTCTTATGAGTTGGGATTATGAGATCCTTCTTTCCTCTTTAGTTCTTCCTTGAGTGACTTGATCTTCTTCTTTTCATTCCTTAGATCTTCCAAGGCACTGATTAATTCTTCTCTAACATTGAATTCTCCTTCTTCTTCGAAATATTCTTCAGAATATTCGATTTCCATGAATAGTACTATGTATGTATCACTATCATTGTATTCATCATCATCTGCTAAAGAATTGTCTTCCTTGGTGAAAAGACTTTTCTTGAAGAATTTTTTTTGTTTCTTCTACCCTTTTGATTTTTCTTTTTCTTTTGATGATGATCTTCTTATTCATCACTTTCCTTGTTCTTAGCATGATGAAATTTAGAAGTAAAATGGCTCATACCAACACAATTAAAACACTTCATTGGAAGCATACCTTTGTATTTTCCAGTTCCTCTTTTCAATTTTTTTACGAATTTTTCCATTTCTTCATCTTCCTTTAAACCATCGCTACAACTATGATCTGATTTTGGATTTTGCGTGTTCTTCTTCTTTGTCTTCTTAGATTCCTTGAATGTTGCTTCTTTCGTAACTAGATTATCTTTATCTATCCTCGTATCATAGAGTATCCCATGTGATGCAGACCCCCATTCTCTCCAAGGGCTGCACGACCTCTCGGCCTAAGGATCTTCTCAAGACTGAATTGAAACAATCTTCAATTCCCTGCTAGAACCTCTAACAAAATATCCATAGGTCTTTACAAAAAATTTCCCGTGTGCACAAGCGCTAACCGAAAGTCTCCTCCATGTGACCACACCTTGTGACCACACGCCTATCCGAAAAGGCACGTTGCGAGTTCGCGTATCGACTATATGAGTCAATCAACTCTCCGTCCTTCAAACTTCTGAGTTTTAAAATTTCAACAAGGGCCTAGCGCATGTTGTCTCCTCCCTTATCCTTCACCCATATGATCCTTCACTATGACATGGGGCCAATCCTTCCAAGAACATCAGGATTTCGCATATCGAGAACTCCCGATGCGATTCACCTCCGTTCTCCCAATCCTCCGATTCCCAAAATTGTGAAATATTCAGATCACATCAATGGTCAACAATCACTCTGCAGCCAACAACTGTGATCTAGTCGCAATTTCACGATTCAAAAATTCTCACAACTCCGCCCTTTGACCTTTCCACTCAGTGAGTCAGTGAAATTTCGATCTCTTTCCATGTGTCCCCTTTCAATGGATGGTCCCGATGATTTTGGGATTTCACATTTCAGGGTTTCTCTAATTTCAGGTTGCTTCTTCCAAATCCATTGGTTTTGTGAAATTTCGATAACTCCTCGCAACTAACCAATGCGCTACTTCTCCGAGATCTAACAACGTAATAGATTTTGGTTCCTCTTGAATGGATTTGGACCCTCGATCTTATCCACTCCTCGAAATTATTTTCTGAAGGATTTCTCCCACTCAATCCTCCGTACTTTTTCTTTCTTCGAACTTCAGTTTTCTGCGCTTCACCTTTGAACGCTTCAAATCTTCAAAACTTAGAAATTTTTCTAAGTGTTTCCTCTCGAGACTTAAAACCACTAATCCTCCTAATCTTCTGGTAAATGAAGTTTAAATCTCATCCCTTGCACACACTTTCACTTTGTGTCCAACTTCACACTATCTCTCCTAAGCTTCTTGACCTTGCTCCATCTCTAAGGGAATCAACCCTTTTGCATATTCCTTAGAAGAATTCTGGTGCTTCTCCTGGCATTCTTCTGTGCTCAACCTTTACGCGCACTCCTTGTACTTTGACTGGCCTTCAATTGGTTGTCTTCAACACTTCATATGAGTGTTGGCCTGGTGCACTCGTTGCACAGGGATTCCTCCAGAGTATTCAGTAACTATGTAAGTGTTTTCTCCTCTGACACTTCTCTTTCTCTCTGAACTCGAAATAGAGTTCTTCTATGCACTCCTTGCACTCGCTAGATGCCCACCTGGCAGAGCTCTACATAGTTCTCGGTGACTCTGTCTCTCTGTGCTTCTCTACACAACTTTTCCTCTAAGGTATTTGGAAACCTTGAGTCTCCTCTCTTGAGTTTGTAATTCTTCTGGTGTGCCTTCCTGGGATGTTCTTCCTGAACTCAAACTTTAACACAAGCTTTCTTCTATACGCACTCCTTGTGCTCAATATGCACACTTTGCATACAACAATTCCCCATTGTATCTTCTGAGCTTTAGGTCGAAAACGACTTCTTCATAGGCACTCCTTGTGCTCTGCATGCACTCCTTGCATAATCTTACGGAAGAGAAACAATTTAACATGCTCAATTATTCATTCATTCATTATGAAAATCATACATTCACATAATACATATTAACAATCAAACGGTATCAACACTGTACAATTGAATCAATTTTCTCTGTTCTATTAATTTCAAAGAAAAAACATCATTACATTTTCTATCTCCTATAGAAACAAATTGAAAAAACTTGTCCAAGGACTCAGAGCTTCCTCGCTCTTCATCCTCCTATCTAAAAATCTATTACATTCTATTCAAGCAATTACCTACTGAATTAATGCAACCTAATGACTAATCAGAGAATTTATCCTACACCTGTAATACATTACAGTCATGTAAAGGATTTACAATTTGTTCCTTCCTTTCAAACGGTGGCCCGACTTTACATACAGTTAATAAATTAACGAGAAAATCAAGGATATATTCACACCGCTACCAAGCTGATGAAGGTCGGTTTGTTTCTTTTAAAGTGTTGATGTGTCAATTTCACTTCCATGTCTGCCTTTATTTTGATGTGATAGTGATGCTCCTGCATCATACTCCATTTCTTTGAAAAAATCATGAGCTCCTGCTCATGATCTCTCCAGTTATGTTGAAATCCACCTGGATGCCAAACTTTTCCTTGGAGTTGTTTATCTGCTCCTCTACTTTGTTGTTGTTGTTGCTTCTTCTTCCCTACTACTTTTGTAGGCCCTCCTCTATTTAGCTTATCCTTGTTAATTGCTTCTTGTGTTGACTTCAACATAAACCTCTTGATTTGTTCAATCACCCTGTCCAACTACTCTGCTAGCTGACTCCTTCCTTCATGCAAATTATTTTGTTGCATCACTTCCTCTATTGTAGGTCCACATTCTACAGTTATATCTTGCTCATATCCCTGGCTGAAATTTTCAATACATTTACATGAATACTCATCTCCTTCTATCGTAGATCTCAATTCTACAATTGTCTTATGTTCATATCCTTGGCTGAAATTTTGGATCAATTCCACTGAATGCTCTTTGTTCTCCAAATCTTGAGCACATTGAAATGTGTGCTCTTTCTCCTTTTTACCAATCTGATCAATTTGAACCTTCATATTATCTTCATCTCCTGTAACACTAGTTTAAAACTCTATTGTTGACTTCAATTCTGCAGTCTCCTTACTGAATTGTTGCCCAGCTTCTTCCTCTGACATATTGGTTTCTGTCAGCTCCTCTTGTGCTAACATATATCCATATTCTATCAATCATTCCTCTGAATGGAATTTGTTTTCCTCTTCTGCTGCATGTTTCAGTGTTGCAGTCATCATTTGTTCAGCTTCCCAGCTGAAATTTCCGAGAAATTATGTCTAATTCTTTTCTCTTGCAATCTTCATGACTGTCTTCTGGCAACCATCTTCTAGTTTTGTATTGTCCAACCAATCCTCCAACACATTCAACTCGGTCTTCCATTGAGTGAGCAATTCATCTGAATTCTCCTCTTTTTCTGTTGGGGTAGACATCAATGTTTGTTCCCTCTTCTCTTCTTTAACAGTCTTTGTTGGTTGTCTTTCTTCTGCTACACCTGCATCACAGACACAATTATCTTTAAACTCATTTATCTTCATGAACTCTCTCTTGGATTCTTGGTGCATCATCTCCTCATGTGCAACACTTGTACTAGCATCTACTAGACTATTTGGAAGAAATATCTAAATTTACCCAACGATCAAAACACACCTTTGATATTCTTCCATCAACACTCCTTGCTGATATGAACTCTCAACTAAGTTCATCTCTTTTCCCTAGCCCATCTAGAAGTCTGGGATCTCTCCTATGCTCTCCTGGAAATCTATGAAATCAACTGATCTCTTATCATTTCCCACCTAGTGATCTAAAAGTCCATCACTGTCCACCTGACAGTTTATGAGATCCTTATCTAATCTCTCCTCCTCATCATCACTGAGGATTTTTCCAACTTTTGGTCCATAGATGTAAATCACTTTCCTTCCTGTGTTACTAAGGTTTTCAGCATGCCTCAACCACCTTCTCGACATTTTTTTCTGCCTTCTGGCCATCAACTTCTGGACATGCCATTCTAATTTCCTCTTCAAAGGCCATTCATATGTCCAATGTACCTTTCCATCTTACTACATATTTAATGCTAGCCTCTCCATCTTTGCTCTTATTTCTATGAGTTCTTTATCTATCTCAACCTTGGTTTTCTATTGGTGGTCCTTGCCTTGACTACCCCTATGGCCTTCAGTAGCCATCTTCACCCTCTATTTTTCAACTCATCTGGTTGTCTACCATTTACCGTACACCTTACAAGAAATCATAAAAAAAGCATCAGCACTCTACCTCCCTCTTCTCTTTCGCCTGAAATATGTAGATGCAATTAAGCTCTAATACCACTTGGTGCAGACCCCCCTTCTCTCCAAGGGCTCTGTGACCTCTCGTCCTTAGTATATTCTCAATACTGAATTGAAACAATCTTTGATTCCCTGCTAGAACCTCTAAGAAACAATCCATATGTCTTTACAACATTTTTCCTGCGTGCACAAGAGCTAACTGCAAGTCTCCTCCATGTGACCATGCCTTGTGACCACATGCCTATCCAAAAAGGCACGTCGCTATTTCACATATCGGCTATATGATTCAATTGACTCTCCATCCTTCAAACTTCCGAGTTCCGAAATTCCAACAAGATCCTAGCGCATGCTAGCTCCTCTCTTATCCTTCACCCATATGACCCTTTAGTATGACCTGGGGCCAATCCTTCCAAGCGCATCGGGATTTCGTGTATCGGGAACTCCTGATGTGATTCACCTTCATTCTCCCGATCCTCCGATACCTGAAATTGTGAAATATTCGGATTAGATCAACGATCCACAATCACTCTCCAGCCAACGACTATGATCAAGTAGCGATTTCACAGTTCATGAATTCTCACAACTCCACCCTTTGACCTTTCCACTTTGTGAGTCAACGAAAAGTTGATCTCTTGCCACATAGCCCCTTTCAATGGATGGTCCCAATGATTTCAGGATTTCTCGTTTCGAGTTTTCTTGAATTTCACGTTGCGTCTTCCAAATCCTTTGGTTTTGTGAAATTTCGATAACTCCTTGCAACTAACTAGTGTGCTACTTCTCCGAGATCTAATGGATTGAAAGATTTCAATTCCTCTTGAATGGATCTAGATCGTCGATCTTATCCACTCTTTGAAATTATTTTCTGAAGGATTTCTCCCACTCAATCCTCCGTACTTGTTCTTTCTTCGAACTTTAGTTTTCTACTCTTCACCTTTGAACGATTCAACTCTTCAAAACTTAGAAACTTTTCTAAGTGTTTCCTCTTGAGAATTAAAACCACTACTCCTCCTAAGATTTTGGTAAATGAATTTTAAATCTCATCCCTTCCGCACACTTGCACTCTGTGTGCATCTTCGCACTATCTCTCCTGAGCTTCTCGACCTTGCTCCATCTCTAAGGGACTCAGCCCTTCTGCGTCTTCCTTAGAAGAATTTTGGTTCTTCTCCTGGCACTCTTCTGTGCTCAACCTCCTAATCTTATGAACTTGAAACAAGTTCTCTCTACGCACACTCCTTGCACTTTGACTGGCCTTCAATTGGCTGTCTTCAACACTTCATCTGAGTGTTGGCCTGGTGTACTCCTTGCATAGGTCTTCCTCCAGAGTATTCAGTGACTCTATAAGTGTCTTCTCCTCTTACACTTCTCTTTCTCTCTAAACTCGAAATAAAGTTCTTTTGTGCACTCCTTGCACTCGCTAGATGCCCACTTGACAGATCTCTATAGAGTTCTTAGTAACTTTGTCTCTCTGCGCTTCTCTACACAACTTTTCCTCTAAGGTATTTGGCAACCTTGAGGATCCTCTCTTGATTTTGTAACTCTTCTTGTGTGCCTTCCTATCACATTCTTCCTGAACTCAAACTTTAACACAAGATTGCTTCTATATGCACTCCTTGTGCTCAATATGCACACTTTGCATACGGAAATTCCCCACTATCTCTTATGAGCTTTAAGTTGAAAAAGAATTCTTCATCTGCACTCCTTGCGCTCTGCATGCACTCCTTGCATAATCTTACATCAGAGAAATAATTTAACTTGTTCAATTATTCATTCATTCACTATGAACATCATACATTCATAGAATACATATTAACATTCAAACAATATCAACTCTATACAATTGAATTAATTTTTTCTGTTCTATTCATTTCAAATAAAAACCATCATTACAGTCGCTATCTCCTATAGACACAAACTGAAAAAAATTGTCTAAGGACTCAGAGCTTCTTCTCTCTTCATTCTTCTATCTAAAAATCTATTACATTCTGTTCAAGCAGTTACCTACTGAATTAATTCAACCTAATGACTAATCAGGTCGTTTATCCTACACCTGTAATACATTATAGTCATGTAAAGGATTTACGTTCCGTCCTTTCAAACGGTGGCCCAACATTACATACAGTTAATAAATTTGTTTTGTCCTGATTAAGGTTGGTTTGGTTCTTTCAAAGTGTTGAGGTGTCAATTTCACTTCCATGCCCACCTTTCTTTTGATGCGATAGCGATGCTCCTGCATCACCATGTAACTCTTCCATGGTTAATAGAGCTAGGTCCACTCTTTATCCTAGAGATGAAATCTTTTGATGAAATCTCATTGGTAGAGACCTTAGTACCTTTTAAAAAATGACTTTTTCTTTCATTTCATTTCATCAATCTCATATTAGATACACAATATAGGAGAATTTACGTGGAAACCGAAATGGGAGAAATCCATGGTTCAATTCTTTTATTATATATCAAAATAATACATTCATTAGAAGAAAAAACTTACCAATTCTCCAACTACAGCTAGAAGGAGGCTACAACCCTCTATTTATAGGCACCAACTTGAAGGAATCTACAACTCCCTGAATTCTCTAGCTCCAACCAGAAGGATGCTACAACCCTATGATTCTCAAGCTCCAACTTGAAGGAATTTCCAACTCCTTGTGTTCTTCGACACCAACTGGAAGGAGGCTACAACCCCCTTTCCTTGCCTTGTCTTTCTTCCCTGAAATGTAAATGTATACCAACTGTCACTACCAAAATCATTGCAACGATCACTTCCATTGTCGTTGTCACTATCATTTTCACTATCACTATCATTGTCACATCAACCTGTAACCTATTAACTTATCAATGTAGCCAACCTATCACTGTATCCAACCTGTCACTATCACCATCATTGTCTCTGTCTCATCACCGTGTAACTAATCATCAACCCACTAGAACATGTACCATACCATGCATCAACTATATACCAACATATATGAATCAATCATGAAAAATAAGATATATACTAACTGTACAACATCAATGATAAGTAGTCAATCATGTACCATATTCCCAACATGAATACAATCGATACCATATGCCATAGCATCAATAAAGTATAAACCTATACCATATCATCAATGAAGAACCAATGCACATCCTTCATGCATATTCCACCATACATCAAGTGCATACCTCAACCATGAACAATCATCTCAAAGATATGAACCATAACAACCATGCCATATTTCTAACCAAATATACCAGAATACCTTACTCAATCATGTAGCCAATATGTACCTCAATCATGTGTCAAAACCTCATCAATATGCCAAGTATACCTCAAGCATACACCACCTCATAGTCAAGCATTTAAAATTCAATACAAGTATGCAAACATACCAATACCTTTGTAGTTGACCTGAAAAAATGAAATGCTAACCTATAAGTTATCTTCTGTCTTCAGGGACCTAGTACTAGAATTTTCGACAAAGTTGTCATGTCCTCACGAGACTAAGATATCTTGTGTCACGGGGCCTCATGTGACAAGTATACTACAACCCATGGGGATGCATCATGAGACACTAGTAGTCTGACCCGCGGGAATCAGGAAAACTTTGGTTTTCTCAGAGATTCTTGCTCACCAATGCAATGCCGAACTCCCACACTCCTCAGTCTTCACTACCTCAAATTTTACTGTCGCAAACTTAGCGAGTAGATCACTAGTTCACAAGATGATATTCAATAGAATGTGTGTGTGAATGTACTTGTGAATGGCTCCTTGAGGTGTATTTATACTTTTTCTAGGTAACCTCTCTCCTTAAACTTTGGGCTTCTAGAGTTTTCTTGTTACAACCAGTTTTCCCTTGCATCAAAGACATGTAACCAACTAGGGGCTTCTTGACCATTCTTTAGGGCTTCCAAATTCACAAGGCCATAACTCCTCAACTGTGAGGAACTATGAGGCTTACCACATATCATAAAAAATGACATGACGAGGATTATCCATCTATGAGTGTCTTACCTGCATCTACACTGTCCTTCATGTCCATATTCTCAATCAACTTTCGGTACCAAAACCACACCACCAATGCTTCTTTAAGGTTTGACCTCAATGAAAACCAATATTTCAACATTAATACTAACAACACCTACTTTAATATACATTAATATGAACAACTACATATTGGATCTTTGCGACCCTTGTGAGTTCCCTATATTTATATCTAATTTCTCTCAAACATCCATGTTTGAAATGTTTCATTTGTTAAACATCTTATATTATTTATGTGCTCATTGAGTGTGGATTTTTTGCAAAGTCACATGTTTCCTTGTAGCTTAGGTAAGTTTTGGATTGATTCCTTGCTCTCTTTTTTTTCAAACATTCTTCTTTGCTATTCAAGGTGGTTTAATTAGGAGGTTGCAACCAAAGTATGTTTTAAAGGTTAAGTTTTGTTTAAAAAACATTTCTAGTTCCTTTCAAGGTGGGTTTCATTGGGATTAAAGGTTTGGTTTCACATTGAATTTATTTATTAAGAATTAAACAATAAACTTTAAAATTAAAGTTAATTTTAAAAATTAAATATTAAGTGATAAAAGTGAAGTACAAAAATTATTTATTTAAAATATGAAGGTAACATACAGATTTTAATTTAATTTTATGATTAAAGTTTATATATTATTTATTCAAAATTCAAAATTTAATTTAATATTAAAAATAGGTTAAACATTTTGGATGAGAATTTAATCTTTCTCCAATATATCGCTCAACCTTCAACAGCATATAATAAATCTTTTCCAATACTTGCCTTCACCCTATTCATATATGTGTGTGGGGATATGGGGTATTTATTGGATAAAGCTTAATATAAAGGTTGGGAAGGGCATATACGGGGAAATATTAATATGAAAGTTATAGAGATTAGATGTTGGAGAAAGATTAATTTGACGCAAGAAGTTCAATATTATAAAAAGCTTATTAATCTCATCTATGTATACAGATAGAAGTGGGAAAATATTGCGAAAATATCAATATTAGTATTTAACATTTGAAAATTAATGGATATGGTTTAATATTATATTAAAAATAGGTTAATATTTATAAAATCATGGTTAAAGTTGACATCAATAATTTAAGGGTTTAGAGTTAAGACTAAAGGTTTGGGTTTGAGTTATATATATATATATATATATATATATGACTAATACATGTAGATTAAAAGGTTAAGTATTAAGGTTTAATTTTAATGACTTTTAGTTAAGAGGTAGGTTTTAAGGATTATGGATTTATGATTAAAGGATTATATATATATTCTAATGGTTAAGAATATAAATTTATAAGAGGTAGGGTATCTATACCTATATAGATTTTAGTAGTCAAATCCCACAAACATGATTAAGTTTTAGGGTTTATGATTTAAATTTAAAGTTAAAACTTCATGATTTAAGGATTTAGGCTAACAAAAGGCTAAGAGCTTGGATTCAAGGTTCAAAATTAAAGATAAGAGGTTGATGGTTAACAGTTTTGGGTTTGGGATACTATCATGTGTTCAACTATAATGTTGCGAGCTCTGCAACCCTAGCTTGTCCACCGCCTTCGTTTCTTAGCCCTCAGCCCTCATGGCCTCGACGTTTCCTGATCCAGATCCCCCCTCCCCAGATTTCCTCAACGAGGTTGTCGCTTTCAAGACTCTTGTCGGCTCACTCAGTCCCCTCCCGTCATGCTCTACCTCCTCTCAGTTTGTAAAGAAACTGGATTAGATTCCATAAGTTTCAATCCCTTGCACCTCCGCAAGAAGAAAATCTCTCTCATTCACCTCCAGAGTGCTCGTCGACCAGTTCATGGGTCTATGGCCTCACCTCAGCAGATCGATCTTTGGATTGAGCGGAAATGGCACCCCTTGGTCCAAGGATGCATGAATCACTTCTTTGTTTGTAAGGGTTTCTATATCTTTTACTTTGAGCTTAAATCAGAAAAAGATCTCATTTTCAGAAATGGCCCCTACTTTTTCGGCCCAAGAGGGTTATACTTAAATAAATGGATGCCATATTTTGACCCAGAAAATGACATACCCTCTTCCATGCCAGTATGGGTAAGACTTCCCCATATGTCTTTCCATTATTGGGGCGATGAAGTCCTAAAAATCATAGGAGATACTTTGGGAAAATTCATCGATAAGGCAGAACCTAAATCTAGTGTGTACTCTTGTGCTAGGATCTGTGTGGAAGTAGATATAGAAAAAGGGCTTCCAAAAGTAATCAAACTAAAGCTAGATGACTGGATTCACATCCAGAAACTATACTACGAGAATCTCTCGTTCAAATGTAAGTCATGTCACGAATATGGACATTTTGCAAAGAATTGCCCCAGTAATAAGCAATCTTCATAAGCCAATGCAACATATCAAGAAGATGGATGGAAACATGTACGAAAGAAAGTATCTAGGGGAAAAATCTTTGACTCTCGTCCAAGTCCCTCTAGTCCTCCGCCCAACCCTGATCCCTCGCGAAAAAACCCCCCTCTAAAATCCCCTCCCAAAAAAGACCCTTCTTTTCCCCCCAAACCCCCTCCCCTTCCAATTCACAACTCCTTTGATCCGCTTATAGAATCCCCCTCAAAACAAAATCCTCCCCCATTTATAGTTCTATACCCGCCTCCTCCCTCTACCTCACCCTCAGTCGGTTTTGCTGACGAGTCAGATGAAGATGATCACTCCGTGGAGGGAACGCAAGGGTCATCACAATAAGGAAATGAATATCCCCACTTGCAAGTTCAACATACTTAAGAAAAAGAAGAAGGAGAAATCCCACCAGAGAAGACAAGAAAATCGGGACAATGAACAAGCAAGGAAGTCAGAGAGGAAGAAACTTCAAAACAAAAGGAACAAGGAAAGAAACAAACTATAGAAAACACCATATACACATCAACATGAAAAGTAGGAACCAGAGGATTGGATCACTCGGCTTATGGAAGTCGGGCCTCCCCCACCCCCCTCCAATGATCTTTCTTTCTTGGAATTGTAGGGGCTTCGACAACAAGTCTAAAGTCAAATCTCTAAAATACCTAATCAAAATGGCCAACCCCTCAGTTATTCATCTCCAGGGAACCAAAATGGATGCTCCATCTCTTCTAGAAGTAAAAAAAATAAAAATCAAAACCATAGGTGGGGTGGTTGTTAGCTCTCAAGGAGCCTTAGGTGGCATCACAACTCTTTGAGATGAGCAGATTTGGACTTCCGAGGTAACCCTGGAAACCCAAAGTTGGCTCTTTACAATTCTAAAAAACAAGGACAATAATAATATCATCTCTGTTGTTAATGTCTACATGCCCAACTCCTACAAAGACAAAATGGCTACCTGGAATTCCCTATTAAAACTCAGGAAATCCATAGATCTCTCCACTTGCATCATCGGGGGTGAATTCAACACCCACCTCAATCCAAGGGAAAAAAAGGGGGGAAGTAAAGTCAGAGACCCTTTCTCTGAAAATCGCACCGATCTCATCCAGTTTGGGACATGCAAGACATCAAACCTTCAAAATAAAAGTATACTTGGAACAAAATATGCTCTGGCCTTAGCCATATAACAACCTGCCTTGACCATTTTCTCATCAGCAACAACCTCCTTCTTTCCCCCTTTGTCATTTCCTCTCTAATCCTTCCCTTCCCAGTCTCAGATCATAAACCAATCTCCCTCTCCTTTCGAACTCCTCTAAACTTTGGACCCCTCCCTTTTTGTTTCAATCAACTTTGGTTGGATAACCCAACCATCCCTCCTCTAGTTACAAATGCATGGACCAATCCCTTCTCTGGATCCCCGAATTTTGTTTTGGAAAGAAATCTCAAAGGATTCAAGAAAACTCTCAAAGAATGGGTGAAAAACTCGTTCATTCCTCCCTAACAAGAAAATCAAGAAAAAATAGAGCATCTCAAGAGAGTTCAACACCAGATCGAAAAAAAAATGGTTACATAAACACTCTTGAATCAAGAAAAGGAGGCGCAAAAACATATTCAACACACCTTGCGTAGAGAAGAAGAACATTGGCAGCTGAAATCCAGAAGCCTCTGGATAAAAGCAGGAGATTCAAACACCTCCTTCTTTCACAAGCAAGCTCAATCACGAAGGAAAAAAAATATAGTCACCTCCATCACTTCAAGTACAGGGAAACAACTTGACTCCTTTGAACAAGTCAAAGAAGAGGCTTTTCACCACTTCAATAACTTATATCAGCAACCAGCTGATGAAGAAATAAATGTAGATGTTATTGATATGCTTTCCAACATCCCAAGTATAGTTTTAGAGCATTAAAACAACCAATTATTCAAGGATATAACAGAAGATGAAATAACCAAAGCAGTTTGGAGCTTGGATCCTGGCAAATCTCTTGGACCTGATGGCTTCCCAATCATATTCTATCACTCCTTCTGGGATATTATCAAACGAGATCTGAAGAAAATGCTAAAATATACCTTACATAAATAGAAAATAGGAGGAGCAACTAATTACACCTTTCTAGCCCTTATCCCCAAAGAATCCAATGCCTCTGATTTCTCTTTGTTCCTCCCTATCTCCCTTTGTAACTCCTCATACAAAATTCTCACCAACTTCAGAAAATCAGAGTGGATTTTTAAAGGACAAGAAGATAACAGACAACATTGTGCTAGTCCAGGAAGCCATGCATTCTAGTAAGAAATCTAAATCTTTAGGAATGGTTGTTAAACTTGACATGGAAAATTCCTTTGATTGGGTCAAGCATAACTTCCTTTTCTCAGTCCTCAAAACATATGGTTTCTCTGAAGACTTAATTAACT
>ML788689.1:451707-466026 GCA_009831015.1 Picea engelmannii | reverse complement strand
AATACCTCTCAAACCTACCTACGTACCCAGGTGGTCAATTTTCTAGTTCAAGGTGGCCTATGTTTTGGAACTAGTGCTAGATCAATAGTATGCAGCTTCCCCACAAGCGAAGAAAGCACCATTGGTAACAGATCCCGAGTTGGAGGTAGTAGATTCAGTTCCATGGCCTTATGGTGGATAAGCTGGATAATCATAAATGACTGAATCGACTGAAACCACTGCTTTAGGCACTGGGTCTATACCTGAAACTACTAAAACCACCCACCCTACCTTTACCGTTGCTCTTGTCTTTGCCTATGCTTCCCCTCCTATTCTTTCCGAAACAACTTCCCTCAGCACAAATCCCCTCCTCACCCTTATAGGTGAGCAATACATAACCTATTATTTCTTAAACAACATCCTTCGGTGATTTTCCCCTCCTATTATTGCCGAAACAACATCCTTCAGTGATTTCCCCTTCCTCACCTTCCTACCTTAGGTGAGCCATCCTTCCTCACCCTTATGGGTGAGCAATAGATACTACTTCATGTTCTTTCCATCTAACATCCCAGATCACATTATACATTTATTTTTCAGTTCCGTCCGGATCCATAACTATTGATACAGTTGAATCGCTTACACATTATGATTGATAAGGATAATTTACAATGATCTAAAGACCGCGCCTGAGCTCTGCTCCAAATGCTTCACTATGCTCCAGGGATAACGCCAATAAACCTTATAATCAACGGAGTCTAGCCTACCTAGTTACATCGATATTGGGTGGGTGAATCTCAAGAGGCCCCTCGCTACTATACTATAGGTAGGGGTCTAATTCTCGTAGCTATTTGATACGGAGGGCCAAGGAGATAAAAAGCATAACGTCAGGTCTTGAAGGCGACAACCTTGAGCTTCCCTATATTGGGGGGCCTAATAAAAGGAAGGTGTCAGGCGAGTCACTTAACGTCCCTCCCCCTTCGCACTCTCAAAATTACCAGCCTGTATAAGGCCAGGTTATCACTTTAGAATTTACCAGTCGTTTGATCAACTCAAATAATAGTGGAAAATTTGAGAATGTTAATCACCACAAAGGCAAGGGCTTCATGATCAATAGATCCACCCAGCAAAGCAAGAGAACCAATCGTTTGTCTTCAGATTTGTACCTCTCTCTAGAAAGTGTTCACTGCTGCTAACATCTTTGCAGGATGATAATTCGATGGACCCAACAACCTGTGTCTTGTGTACTGCGCTTGAGACTTCCTTGATTGATTTATTTTACATTTCTGTCATTTTCTTGAACTGTCAACTCAGTCTTTACTCGAACCTGATCTAAGGAAGGCTCTGAACATCCATCAACCAACACTAGAGCACTACTATCTGCCCTTGTTTCCTTGCTGACATCCTCTGAGACAATGGGAGTCTTTTGAAATCCATTTTCACGTATCGTTTTCACCCAAATCTGATTTTTCCTCTGTGGAGCCAGCCTACCAATAGGGAATACTCACAAAATTGACTAAAGTTCTAGTTTGGTAGGAAAATTAAAACCGAAAAACCTACCTAAAAAATAACTCAAAAGGAAAATTACTTCTGAATTAGGCCATTCCCTAAGAAAATCAACCTTTCATATTCTCACTCAGTCAATCTCTTTTGAAAGGATCAACCTTCCATATTTTATGTGGATAGATAGGGCTTTGAAAAGTTCAATATTTCATTATAACTTATGTGGATAGATGAAGCAGGTAGTGTTTAAGATGGTATTTTCGAATGGAGATATTTGAATGTACAAGCAAAGACGGTGAATAGCCTTGAGGATCAGGTTTATTTAACTATTACTCTATCATGGTTTTCTTCAAATACTATATTTATAAATTATTTTTGTTTTTATTGAATATAAGTTATTGTGTATATCTTATCATTAGCGAGATGCTTGTAATCTTTATTTGAGAAACCTGTGGATATCGTGTGTTTTTTTCAATGATTGGAATTATAAATGATTTTTATTATCATGTTGTAAATAAATTATTATGTTTATGCTATTTTTATTTTCTTTTAGTAAAAAAGAGAGCAGATCCGGTTATATTATATCATAAACAAAAAGAATTTGTTTTCCTTAGGTTGGTAACTGTTCTGCCAAATTAGTGGAAACCAGAACAATTGGTAGCCTTGGATAACGATGTCCAAAAGAGGAAAATTGCCATCTGCCTTGCCTGGAGGAAACCAGGAGAGGTAGCGACCTATAGTCTGAGCATTGTCCATGAAAATTGAAACTGAAAATAAACTAAACAATAAAGAGTTTGAACTGACTGAACTCCTAACCAGAGCCTGTGCATCTAACCATAACCAGAAGGAAATCCTAGCCAAGCGATTACCTGTTGAGGTCTTCATTGTCGATGCCTTCATTGTGCAGTTCATTACAAGCTAGCAGGGCAAAGAGTCTCGCATACGTCGGACATCTTTGATTTTTTGGTGTGTTGGAGAAAGCCTCATAAAGATTTATATGCGTTGGCTCATGAGTGTGCCACGATAGACTTGGTCTGCCATCTAGAGCCTCAATTCGAGCAACAAGTCTAGATGTTCTGAGTGGAAGAAGGGAGGAGGGACACGCCACTAGTCTGGTGTTATCGTAACAGGAGATGGCACAAGGACCTCACCACCCTCCTTCGATGTGCCACCCCACACTGCCTCACTTGTTGCAGCTCGTGTTCCCTCCTTTGCTCTGTCATGGTGTTCCACTCCGACACTCCGCTCCTCTACCCCATCCTCTGTTCTCATCCCTATGCTCCCAGGGTCACGTTATTGCTCTGAGGATTTTAGAGGAGCGTAACCTGCAAATATTGCACCATCCTAAGAGGCCATTTGGAGGCACTCTTCTGGGATCTCCTCCTCAACGTAGCAGATAGGGTATTCCTCCATTCATGAGTCCATGGTGTCGATACTGTGGTGAGTCGTTGTAATTGCTTGAGTTTCTTCCTTAGGGAAGCTGGTTGGAGGCTACCAATTCTCAGGCACCATGAAGAGCATAGACTTTGGAGGGAGTTGTATGGGCTCCTCCAAGATGACCTCCTCCACAAACGTTGTTGGAGGTGACCAATCCATCCTTTCACTCCCATCCCTGCAAGCAATCTGAGTTCTCTGAGTGCGGGCAATTGTGAGCACCATCTCGAGTTTTTGCAGCCATTTCTGTCTTTCAGCTAGGTTGTACCAGGCTAGGCTGCCACGCGACTTTCCTCTCTCCAGGGGCATCAAGAGGACGATGCTAATGGAAAAGTTGTAGGAGGTGTTGCAATGGCCACTCTCAAGCTCAAGACTACTAGCTTGGTGCGGACTGAAAATGAAATTTTAGAAATTCGGTGTATAGCTGGAGGATAACTGGGAGGTGCGACGGGACGACTACCATTATCTCCTCCCTAGCATTGAATTTCTTGGTCGTCAGGTTGTTCGCACTAGGGAGAATTCCCATGACTCTTGACTGAGAGTTATGGTTGGCTCCCATTCTTAATGACGAAGGGATGAGAGCCGACCATCCTTATTTATGACATGGCCAAGTCTGATGCAATGTGACACTTGAGTGATGCGTATCACCCCATTCAGGGGTGTTTATGCTAAATTAATCAAGATTTTTTTTTAGCTTTATTTGGGAAACCTTTGATCATTATATCTCTATTAAGATTTTTAAACTTTAAGTTATTAAAGATTTTATCTAAATTTTTCACTTTATGAATAGTCTTTACATTAGAGTTGTCCATTTTTTTAAAAATATACTTAATAATAATAATGATATCTTTATTAAATTTTCAAAGAATATTTTTTTAATAAATTAATATTAAAAAGTTTAGATAAAAACATTCCCTCTTTTAAAGATATCGACATTTTAGTTTAACTAGTTTAATATTGTAAATATGGCATATCAATTTATAGGAGGGAAAAGTTGTTTCTAATTATCGACGTTTTAGTTTAACTAGTTTAATATTGTAAATATGGCATATCAATTTATAGGAGGGAAAAAGTGTTTCTAATTAAAGTTATTTAATCAAATAATTTTTTTGTATATTTGTATAAATATATTTAGCTTTAAAAATTTATAAATATATATTTAAGTTAGAAGATGAAAAAGTATATTTAATTTTGAAAATGAAAAAATATATTTAATTTTGAAAATGAAGAATAATAATAAAAAATAAAAATTATTTAAAAAAATAAATAAATATTATAAATATTTTATTAATCTTTATTTAATTAATTAAAATTATTTTTCTAAAATTATATATATAAATTAAAAGGAAATTAAGAATGAAAATCAGTTTTAATGTAACTTATATTTATGGGAAGGAAGATATTTAAATTCTCTAAATTGGTTTTTCTATATGATATTAAAGGTGCTAAACACATGTAAGACAACCAAAATGAATTAAAAGGATTCTAATGAGATCCTCCATTCTTTTATAAAAGGTAACCTTATCCATTTTCATTACTTAACTATTCTTCTATATATTTCACTTGCAAAGACTATAATGAACTCAATATCTTTACTTTCACAATATTCAATTATAAAAGTCATTTTGTTGATCTTAAAATAATGATAAACATTATCATATTAATATTTTCATAAATTTATTTAAAATGTTAAATAAAAAGATTAATTCTTCATTCAAAGTTTTAAATTAAGAAACTAATGTTTGTCATACAATAGGAGGTAACGACTATGAGAGAAGAAGTAAACATAATGAGACATAGAGAGAAAAGGAGATGAGTTCTAAAAGAAAGACATCGGAATATGAATATCTTTCAACAATGAAAATAACACTAGTGAAATATTCATTGTAAAACACTCTCAATATTTTGTTGGAAATTTCCTGCTGGAGTGTCATTGAGAAAATATGAATCTCTCTCAACAATGAAAATAACAAGATTGTGAAGCTTACATTGAAAAACACTCAAATGTTTTATTGCAAATTTTGTGATGGAGTGAAAATTAATTGCAAGAAGTGATAACTAATAGTCACGCAAAGAGACTCCTCATATGACATGAATTTTTGGAAACACACATTCAAACAATTACTTCAAATAAATTGACCAAACCTATTGGGATATATGGAGAGAACCATATATGTGTGTGCTGGAAAATGGTTCAACACTCTGAGTTAACTATTAAGGGAGCTATATTTAAATTTATATATAATCCATAAATGTTAAGCCTCTGGCTCGCCTACATAGATTCTCTACAGAATAAACAATTGCTTTCTCCAATTTGAATGAGCTCTAGTCAGACTGCTTGGATTGATTGATGGTTATAATAAATGAATTTTTATTCCTACAAGATTGGGCCTCTCAGTGTATGTTTGTCAAGTTGAATATTTTACTTTTGTAATGAACCTCAAAAACTGTCAAAAATAAATAAACATTTGTTTGTACATTTATCCTTGAAAAGTTTCGAGATCTCAAGCAAGTAAGCTTTATGTTATAAGGCTTGAGTCTGAAAGTTTGTTAGATTCCTTACTGTCGTCGACTATCCTTACCATTTAACTTAAAGTTTTCTAATCGACGATATAATGAGTATTTACTCATCACTTCAATATTTATTTAAGATCTTGTAATTTATAATTACTTTCCTATCTGTTTGTACCTATAATACTACCAAAGTCTTAACAATACAAGCAACTTTGGGGTTTTATGGCCAAATCCCTACATAAAAATATTACCATATGTTTGCAATACAAACAACTTGTAATACGGTCTGTTACTTCCATAACTCTATCTGGGATGAAGACTCCCTAACGTTCTTTTACCAGTCCATTCATTACATTATTGGAGTTGTTCCCATAACAATAAATTCCTTCTAGGTTCCTACAGTTTATGAAAAATAACAAAGGTCAATCGAGTTTCGGCGATTATAAATGCCGAACACAAAACAAAACAAAGGGGTCACGTTGTTTGCCAAAAATGCGAAAATGCGGGAAGACTGTGGACCCAATACTTTGGGGTTTCGGGGTTCAAGATTCCGCGATCTCAAAAGCCAAACATCAATGCACAAGAACTCCCGAATCATGAAAAGAGAGTGGGACCCGCACGTTAGGGTTTCGAAGTTCAGGATTTCGCATTTGGAAGTGCCAAACATTAACACACACCAACTTTTGAAAGGTGAAAAAGGAAAGTGGGACCCACCCATCGGGGTTTCGGGGTTCGGGATTTCGTGAGTTCGAGTATCCAAACAACAACATATACAAACCCCCGAAATGTGAAAAAGGGAAGGTGGGACCCAGATTTCGGGATTTCGGGCTTCGAAACTTCATGAGTTCCGGTGTCCAAACATCAACATAAACAAACTTCCAAAATGCAAAAAAAGGAAAGGTGAGACCCGCATTTTGGGATTTCGGGGTTCGGAACTTCGCGAGTTCTAGTGTCCAAACATCAACATAAACAAACTTCTGAAATGCGAAAAAAAGGAAAAGTGAGACTCGCATTTTAGGATTTCGGGGTTCGAAACTTCGCGAGTTTCAGTGTCCAAACATCAACATAAACAAACTTCTGAAATGCGAAAAAAATTAAGGTGAGATGCGCATTTCAAGATTTCATGGTTTGAGGTTTCGTGATTTCAAATGCCCCAAACCTATCCTATAACAACTCCCGAAAAGAGAAAAAGGGAAAAAAAAAGGACTAGCACTTCGAGGTTTCGCAAATTTTCTAAATTCATTATAGACTTTAACTATGAAAAGGGTAGATTGTTTTAAACAAAACAAGGAAAGCATAAAATCTTTTGATAGGCGTCAATACTCATGATTATTTAGCATCTGATAAACAAAAGGGGTTTTCCTGATCTCTTTAGCTTTCCAAGTTTTGTCTTTTACTGGTGTTCTTACTTTCGTTTTGTGAGATAGTAGGTGTAGAAGGATTTAATATCCGTTTACCTAACAAAATTATGAAGGTCTAAACTAATGAGCATAGAACCTATAAAAGGGTACAATAAGATAACAATTTTATGTATACGGTAAATTTCTATTATATTCACTTAGAGCCGCTTTTAATCAATGTATTATACGTTAACAATACTAGATCTGTGCATCTAATATATACATGAATATGAATTTTATTCCATAAGAGTTTGGTAATTATATATGATGTTCCGAGCGATATAAGTGTGGCATCCTGGGGTTTTAACTACATAAAGGATTTTCCCTATTGGCATTAATCTCCCCCTTTCCTTACTTACGTATAGAAATATAATTATAGGTGTTTCCATCTAGCATTTTACTCACAGGAGGAACAGTTCCTAGAGTTTCGTTGTCTATTACGAACTTTGTGACGACAGACAGATTATATCCACGAAGGTAATTCATCTTCTGCAATAAATATATATACTTCAACAGTTAGATGTGAACATTCCAGCAGATGTATTATAACTATATATAGATACAGATTTCCTTCACACATATTCCTCATAACGAACAGATATTATCATTCAAATAGTTTACTTTAACGCAATTAGATATAATCACCTAATAGATACATGACATCAATCAAACATAGCCATTCAAAATAGAGAGGGGTAGAACAACATATCTGAATTCCAATCCGCAGAAAGATAAAGGGAACAACCACATTCCTCCCAACCGTATAACAGAGCAGCCAAATCACTTGCCCAGTTCACCCCCTAGCCTGAACATGAGTCCATGAGGGCTAACTCATAACTCCTCCTCACCAATGTCCTTCAATTCTAGCAGTTATCCTCTTACCTCACACTTATTCTGCAGTGCTCATAACAGCAAGGAAAATCTGTTTCAGCAGGCTCCTCTTGCCTCACACTCAATTCGTCATGTTCATAACAGCAAGAGAGATCAAAAATATTTTTCCCCAGCATACTTAGCAGTGTCCTGCCTCCTCGCATATGCTATTTATCAATTTTTATCCGGGTCTTTTTCCCTCTTTGGGGATTTTTGCAGATTTTCTTAATCCTTGATTTTCAAGGGCTGCCAGTGGCCAAATCCCTTATTTCCCACTTGTAATAATCATCCCAGAGGTAGTTCCAACATGTTCCCCACTCATGGAGTCATGGTCAGCTGATTTTAACATGGTTGTTCCATTTTTCCTCCTACAATTAATATAAATATTCCGTTGTGATACAAGTGTCATAGTCAAATAGTTAGTTGAGTCCAAATAGATCTCTGCCCAACAGTCACAATAATTAAATACAATTACTAGATTTGAATTTTGGAATTGCCATAAATGGCAAAAAATTTCCAGATTTGAATTTGCCAAAAACATAAATAAATTTCCAGGACACAAAAATAAAAATAAAAATATTTTATTTTCGGGGGATATCACATCCTTTCCCCCTTCAGTAAAACACTGTCCTCAGTGTTCGTTCCTTTCCTGGAATAGGATTGGATGAGATTTCGGCAAATCTCCCTCCAATTCCCAAGTGGCTTCCTCAGGACTAAAGTGCTTCCATTGCACCTTTACCTGAGCGACGAATCTGTTTCGAAGTGCTATTTCTCTCTGATCCAGAATGCGCAGGGGTTCCACCTAGAACTTGCCTTCAGGTTGCACCTCCATCAAGTTCCAATCAATCATATGAGTAGGATCATGAATATACTTTTTCAACAAAGAAACATGAAATACATTATGAATTCTTAGATTAGCTGGAAGTGCAAGATGATATGCTACGGGTCCAACTCGAGCTAGTATCTCGAAGGGCCCACAAAACCTGGGTGCCATCTTGGCACAGTTCCCCAACTTCAGTGATATTTTTTGGGCTTTAAATTTCAAATAAACATGGTCTCCCACTTGAAATTCCAAGTGTCTTCTTTTCTGATCCACATAGCTCTTCTATCTGTCCTATGCTTCTTTCAAGTTTTGTTGTACCTTCCTTGCCATGTTCTCCATTTCTTGGAGCATCTCTAGTCCAACCATAAGTCTGTCAGTCGGGTTATCCTAGCTAATTGGAGTTTCACACTTTCTACCGTACATTATTTCGAAAGGGCTCAACTTAGTCGAAGTTTGGTACCCATTGTTATATGCAAATTCTACCAAGTGTAGGTAGTCTTCCCATTTGTTTGTCATTGTTCTTACATACATGTAGAGCATATACTCTATGATTTGATTTGTCCTTCTGGTCTGTCCATCCGTTTGTGGATGATAACTCGTACTAAAATTAAAATTAGTATTTAGCCCTGCAAACAAATCCTTCCAAAAGGTGGATGTGAATTTTACATCTCTATTTGAAATCACCATTTTAGGAATACCATGCAATCTAAAAATTTCTTTCATGAATATTACAGCAATATTAATAGCTTTAAAAGTAGACTTTACAGGAATAAAGTGTGCAGACTTACTGAGTTTATCGATTACAACCATGATTGAATCATTCTGTTTCTGAGTTTTTGGCAAACCTGTTATAAAGTCCAGTGATATGGTCTCCCATTTCCATTATGGTACTGGTAATGGATGAAATAGGCCAGCTGGATGCTGGTGTTCAGCCTTAACCTGCTGACAATCTTGGCACCTAGCCAAGTACTCTATTGTTTTTCCCTTCATGTTAGGCTAGTAAAATAGTTTTATGAGTGTTGTTATTGTTTTTTGGTATCCTGGATGGCCAGAATACGGTTTCTTATGCACTTCGTCTAAAATAGTTAATTTTAGCTCTATTGAATATGGTATGTAAAGTCTGTTTTTAAATCTTAATAGTCCCTTCTTGTCCATACTTATCTCTGGTTTATCTGAGTTTGTGATACTGTTTTGAAATTCTGCCATCATCTTAGTGTAATATCCGTCATTAAAACCTGTCGTTCTTATACTTTGTTCCAGATCACTTTCTTCCCTGCAGCTATTTATCTCAAATAACCCATGGACTCTTCTGCTTAAAGCATTTGCTACTTTATTTTCCTTACCCTTGATATGTCTGACCTCAAAATCGAATTCGCTCAAGAAGGATAGCCACCTTGCTTGTCTTGCATTAAGGCCTGGTTGGCTAAACATATATTTCACCCCACTATTATCCGTCAATAGTAAGCATTTTCTGCCCATTATATAGTGTCGCCACATTTTTAAGGCATGTATTGCTGCTGCCAATTCTAAGTCATGAGTGACATAATTTCGCTCGTGTTCTTTTAATTTCTGGGACTCATAACAAATCACGTGCCCTTCCTGAGTTAGAACACCACCTATTCCCTCTTTACTTGCATCAACACATACTGTGAAGTCTTTATCTGGGTTTGCTACCTTCAAAATGGGCATTGATGTCAATCATTCTTTTAGCTTGTTAAAACTGTCTTGACACTTTTGCGACCAATTAAACTTGGTCCCTTTCTTTTGTAATGACGTGATAGGGTAGGCTATCTTGGAGAACCCTTCTATAAATCTGTGATAATATCCGGTGATTCCCATGAATGACCGGATATCTACCACATCCTTAGGTACTGGCCATTCCATAATGGATTTTATCTTTTCCGGGTCTACGACAATACCTTCTGAGGAAATGACATGTCCTAAATATTGTATTTCCTTTTGATAAAAGTCACATTTGTCAAATTTTGCATATAGTTTTTGTTTCCTTAGTGTTTTCATAACTATTCTTAAGTGTTCATCATGTTCCTCCTTCATTTTAGAATAGACCAGAATATCGTCGATAAATAATACCACGAACTTGTCTAAGTATTGGCTAAAAATGTTGTTCATCAAGCACATAAATGTGGCTGGTGCATTAGTGATTCCGAAAGGTATGAATACAAACTCATAGTGTTTGTATCTTGTTCGAAAAGCTATTTTTTTAATGTCCTGGTCCTTTATCCTAACTTGATGTTAACCGGATCGTAAATCCAATTTTGAAAAGATCTTGGCCCCACCAACTTGATAGAACAGATCGTTTATCCTTGGTAAGGGGTTTTTGTTCTTAATGGTCATTTTGTTCAGTTGTCTATAATCGATACATAGTCTTAGAGTACCGTATTTCTTTTTCACAAAGAGGATTGGTGCTCCCCATGACAAGACACTCGGTCTGATATACTCTTTGTCCAACAATTCTTGTAATTGTATTTTTAATTTTGTTAGTTCTGGTAGACTCATTCGGTAGGTTGATTTTGAGATAGGGGATGATCCGGGTAGTAAGACTATGGAGAAATCTATTTCCCTTATAGGAGGTAATTCTGGTATCTCATCCACAAACATGTCTCTGAATTCACGTAGGACAACAAAGTCTTCTAACTTGGGCTTATCTTCTTTTTCTAATAGATCCGTCACGTGGATGGCATAAACTTGACATCCCTTTCTAATACATTTCTTGAGTTGCATCATTGAAACTCGTCTGATTGATACGAGTTTTGGTATGCCTTGGGCTATTCTAATAATGCGAAAATTATCTTTATAGCTAAGTATCTTTGTATAATAGTCTAGTATTGCTTTGTGTCATTCCGACCAATCCATCCCAATAATCATATCATAAGATCCTAATGGTAGGATGTTCAGGTTGGTCCTTATCTTTTGACCATCTAAGCTAAACTCGAGATCATAAATAAAGTTAACTACTTTCCTTTTAGTACCGATTGCTAGTTTTACAAGCCATGAATTTGCATGCTTTAGTTTCTTAAGTTTATTCGATTCTACTACATCGGGAGTAATATAACTTAACATAGCTCCAGGGTTAATTAAAACAAAAAATTGAGTGTCATTGATTTTACCTTCGATTTCTACCACCGAGGACTGGTGGTTAGCTTGTCGACCATGTATGGCTACATTTATCCGATGCATACTTTTGCCCATGTCTCCTACTGTTGAGGCTTCCAGCAAATTGTGAATAGCAGTTCTGTTTGCTGTAGTTAAATGTGGACAGTTCCTCCTTAGATGAGGTTCTCCACACTCCCAACACTTTAATGGCTCACGGGAGTTGTCCCCAAACTTCTTCATTCCCCAGTTTACCACTACCTTGTGTATTCGAATGATTAGAGTGAAAATCCCTCCTTGGGAGACATTTTGTTGCATTCTGATAAGGAGCTGACTGGTATCCCCTCTTCCGCTTCTTCGTTCCATCTTGCTTATTATCCTTCCAGGTCTTGGGAAACTCTACCTGTTGTTTATAATGGTCATAGCACATTGGTGCTTTCCTGAATACCTCACTCAAGGATTTGGGGATGTCAAACTCAATTCTGTCCCGGTAAGCCTGTGGTAAACAGCTTAAGAATCGGTGGATTTTTACCTTGTCCTCCCGGATGTACAGTACGAACCTTAATAGTTCCAAAAATTTATTTATAAGTTCCTCCATTGTCATTTGTCTGAGTCGTAATTCATAAAATTCTTTCGTCTTCCTTTCATAATAGATTTCAGAAAGGTATTGTTTCTTGAAATACTTCTTAAAGTCGGACCATTCCAACTATTTCTCCTTTAGGCCCTTGGCCAATTTCAGGTCCTGCCACCAAATGCTGGCCTTCCCCTTCAGATTGTAGATGGCCATTCTGACCTTCATGTTGCTGGAATAGTTGTAGATTTGGAAGTATTTTTTGATGTCCAACAACCATGCCTCGACTTCTTTTCCTATCATGGATTCTCCATCAAAAGTAGCTGGTTTAATCTTTTAAAATTCTCCTTCAAGGTGGTCTGTTTGTTTCCTTTTTTTATCTGGTATGGTTTTTTCTTCAGCTAAAGGTGTCCCTTCAGACGAACTGTCTCCTTTTTCTGTTTTCGCACCAGAATTCTTGGAGGCCCTTTTCCTGACCTCTTCCTCATGGTTATCACCTTTTGGGATTTTCTTGGTTACTATACTACGCAGTAGGACTTCATTTATCTCTTGTTGTTCCTGCTGTGCCTTCTTCAATTTTTCATTGTCGGCCTTGAAGATCCGTAGTTCAACAATAAGGTTCCTCATTGTTTCCAACACCTCCGTGGGTGAACTTCCATCACCGTTCTATCTCGGATCTCCAGGAGGTTTTTGCTGCGGATTTTCTTCAATCCTGATTTTTGCATCCTCATGAGCTGCCATAATTAACACAAAACCGAAAAGCTTTCTGTTTGTAACCATAAGATTTATTAGTTTTACATAAATCGGAATAAATATATAATAAACAACTAATGTGGCCCTATTCAGGACCAGTGTTGTAACTTTCTCTCTGATACCATATGTAATGAACCTAAAAAGATATCAAAAATAAATAAATTTGTTTGTACATTTAACCTTGAAAAGTTTTGAGATCTCAAGCAAGTAAGCTTTCTGTTATAAGGCTCGAGTCGAAAAGTTTGTTAGAGTCCTTATTGTCGTCAACTGTCCTTACCATTTAACTTAAAGTTTTCTAATCGACGATATAATGAGTATTTACTCATCACTTCAATGTTTATTTAAGATCCTATAATGTATAATTACTTTCCTATCTATTTGTACCTATAATAATACCACCGTCTTAACAATACAAGCAACTTTGGGGTTTTATGGGCAAATCCCTACATAAAAATATTACCATATGTTTGCAATACAAATGACTTGTAATATGGTTTATTACTTCCAGAACTCTATCCGATATGAAGACTCCCCAATGTTCTTTTACCAGTCCATTCATTACATTATTGGAGTTATTCCCATAACAATAAATTCCTTCTAGGTTCCTACAGTTTGTGAAAAATAACAGAGGTCAATCGGGTTTCGACGATTATAAATGTCGAACACAAAACGAAACAAAGGGGTCACGCTGTTTGCCAAAAATGCGAAAATGCAGGAAGACAGTGGACCCAGTACTTCTGGGTTTCGGGGTTCAGGATTCCGTGATCTCAAAATCCAAACATCAACACACAAGAACTCCTAAATTGTGAAAATAGAGCGGGACCTGCACGTCAGGGTTTCGGGGTTCGGGATTTCGTGTTTGGAAGTGCCAAACATTAACACACCACAACTTTCGAAAGGTGAAAAAGGAAAGTGGGACCCACCCATCGGGGTTTCAGGGTTCGGGACTTCGTGAGTTCAAGTATCCAAACAAAAACATATACAAACCCCCAAAATGTGAAAAAGGGAAGGTGTTCCGATGTCCAAACATCAACATAAACAAACTTCTGAAATGCGAAAAAAAGGAAAGGTGAGACCCGCATTTCGGGATTTACGGGTTCAGAACTTCGCAAGTTCTGGTGTCGAAACATCAACATAAACAAAATTCTGAAATGCGAAAAAATGAAAGGTGAGACCCGCATTTCGGGATTTCGGGGTTCGAGGTTTCATGATTTCAAATGCTCCGAACCTATCCTGCAACAAATCCTGAAAAGTGAAAAAGGGGAAAAAAAAAGGACTAGTACTTTGGGGTTTCGCAAATTTTCTAAATTCGTCATAGACTTTAACTATGGAAAGGGTAGACCGTTTTAAAGAAAACAAGGAAA
>ML788689.1:412529-424469 GCA_009831015.1 Picea engelmannii | reverse complement strand
TAATATTATCTATAGGATCAAAGTACTCCAGGAATTGAATAATTGTAGACATTGAAGAAGTCTCAGGAAGCATTATCAAGTTCTATGTGATGGTTGGTTGATGGTGATAATTTAATGTGAAGTTTTATTATCTCTCATATATTATTGGGTGGAAGGAAGGGGAAATGATGGAAAGTTAAACTCTCTCTTGATATTGGAGGATTGTATATTCCTCTTGGAGTTTTATCCCTCCCTTTACATTTGGAATCTGTAGCTACCTTTGGAAGTCATTACTTCCCTTGAACAATAACTATTGATTATTTATCATATATTGTGCATGGTGTATTGTGGTGTATTGGTGTAACTCTTATACTATTGTTCATTGCTCATTGGATATAATTGAATGATTTAAGTATAAGTTGAAAAAGGTTTTAAATTGTACTTGATACTGATTCACCCCCCTCTCAGTATCAATAATTGGCATCAGAGCAGGTTACCTTCAGTACAGTTTAACCACAGGAAGGAAGATCCTAAGAAGAAATGGAAGACAAAATTCCAAATGGGATTTCACCATTTGATGGAAGCAATTTTGAATATTGGATTAATATAATGGAAACTTACTTGAAATATCTTGGGGAATATGTTTGGTTCTCAGTTGCTCCAGGATACAATGCTTTGAAGAAATCAAAGACTGCATCTTAGAAGGAAGCAAAAAGGAACAACAAATTGGCAATAGATACCATCCTAGATGGATTGACAGATTCATTGAAATCCAAGGTGGGATCATGTGCATCATCAAAATATCTTTGGGACAAGATACAAGACCTTTATTTAAGGGAAGAAGCAGAAGAAGAAGAAGAAGAAGAAGAAGAAGTTGAAGCAAATTAGAACATCTCATATTTCAAAGAAGAAAATAAAGGTTAGATCTTTTTCTTTAATTGTGAAGAAGTAGGTCATGTTGAATTTGAATGTCCTCATCCAAGGATTGAAAGAAATGAAACTGAAGAAGAAAATTCCAATGAAGAAGAAGGAAATCATGAAGAAAAAACTATTCAACAAGAAGATGAGAATCTTAAAAAATTGAAGCATGTTGAGATTGAAAATAGCAATCTCAAAGACACGCAAAGAAAACTAAGTAGTGAATTGGGTAGTTGTGAAAAGATAGTTGTAAGCTTGAAGAAACAATTAGAAGACTTTGAGAAACTAAGAGAAGAAACCGTTTCCTTGAAAACTCTACTCGAATAAGAAATAAGAATAGGAGAAGTAAGGAATGTCCAAATGATGAAGAAAGAAGAAGATTGTGAGAAACTTGAACAAGAAGTTGTCTCATTGAGGAAGAGCTTAAGAAAATCTCAAGTGCCAAAAGACTTAACACATCTTGGATGAATGGGTGAAACTTCATAGAAAGAATATGCAAATACCAACAAGAAGGTTGAAGAAAGAGCTACACAGGAAGTTGATGAGAAGTGGACCAGGATACTAGAAAGAAGGAATGATTACAAAAGAGATGAATATCCAAGAAGACCTCCTACCTTCAATAATAAAAGAAGCTTCAATCAGTATGAAGGAAACTACAGAAGAATAGATCATGAACCCAGATGGACTACATTACAAAGAATCCCACTTACTCCAAGGTATCATAATTTCTTTCTTGGTCATAATCTCAACAGCGCAAAGTAACTATGCCAAAAGAAGATAAGAATCAAAATGGAAAAAGGCATACTGAGATGAATCTCACTAGAAAGAAAGCTAGAAATCTAAGTAAGAAGAGAGCTAAGATCAACAAGTTGTAGAAGGTTCCAGAGGGAACTTTGTAGAGGGAAAATTTGCAAAATTGGAGCTTCATTGGGATAACAGAACAACGTCACATGGCACTTCGCCAGGGTGAAGAAATATAGTCGTTGGGACCAATATAACCGTTCGTTCGACCCCCCCAAACGGGTATAAAGGAATTTATGGTTCTCCACCAGACCGTTGGACCGCGCCATAATAGATAGAACATAGTTAATGAAGGCTTCTCAACCATTGCAAGCAATCCATTGCCAAGTTATCTATTTATCCTGTTGCACCATCCATCGAGAACAATTTTCCTAACTGTGAATATGAGCCCGTAGACTTGTTTATTTTACATAGTCATCATTGCACTATTTCCCTCTATCCTATTGCAATGTCTAAGTTACTCCTTGAACCTGAAGATTTTCAACCTCGAGCGTGTATGTCAGACGTGTTCAGTGTTGCAGAGAAAGTTGTCGAAGAAGTTATGATTGACCTCATGACTGAAAGAGTCATATCGATGTATGTAGGTATACAATATTCATAGATGAGAATGGTGCAAGCCTCTCCGTCGACTGCTCACGAAGCCGGACCATCCTAGCCATCAATAGAAAAAAGAACCAAGCATAAAGATGACCTCGCAAATGCAAAACAGATTCCAACCATATTTCTCGATTACATCCACCTCTGGCTAGCGTGGTGAATCGTGATAGTGTGCCAAGAGAATTCGAGTACACCATGGTCACTGCATACCTCCCGAAGGGGATACATGCAATTTAGATAGAGCAGGATAAGATCACAACATTGAAGTTCAACGACTTCAACCTCGGATATCGCAAGATCTATGGTATGGTCACCTCATACAAGTACCTAATCAGAACTAAGGGGAAGAATTCAAAGATAATCCCCCAGTTGTGGACGATGAACCTCGCGCAGTCCACCCTATTGAATGTTATGAAGATCCCACACTTTGGAAGACACCAGGAAGTCAACGCCTGTGTCAAGCTTCTACTGTCATGTTACCATGGTGGCTACTTATGGCTAGACCACCGCATTATAGTTGACCCAACATTGATCCATAGGATCACAGGACTGAGTATGAAAGGACCTGACCCATGGGAATTTTATCTAGGAAAAGTTGTAGATCACGCACTAGCACAGAAGATCAAGGATAAATATGGCGATGTTGAGAAGGGAACAAGAGGCTACAAGGTAGCTTCCATCTCGAGTGGCACAATGTTCCTAGAATGTCAACTGATAGATGGAAAGTTAGTAAGGAAGAATCGACCTATGCAGGTCACCAACTATGTCGTTGAACTCGTAGGGAAGTGTGTGGAAGGCCTACAGATGAACTGGGTGAAGTACCTAGTTAACCAGTTGGAACTAGATTGTCGAGAAGCACAGGATCAAGGTTATGAATTTCATTTCAGGTAGCTCCCGATCCTCATTTCATTTGTTGCCTGGGAGATGCTAGAAGGAGTGACCTTCCCATACATCTAGCCATTTGAACCTCTTGTCGTGAATTTTGCTACCCTATGGTATTCAACTGATATGAACAAATAGTGGCAGTCGAATGTTGTGTTTCATACATACTACCTCCAACTAAAGTGAGCCATCCAAGTCAAGCCTCGCATGACTCTGAACACCTTACAAAGGTTCCTACCCCTGATGAAGTTTAGCGCAGATAAGAACTTCCTCTACATTACAGCGCGATCAGATGAACATCAAGAGCAGCTCCAGTCATATTATAATCTTACAGAAGAAGACCTTGAAGAAAAAGAACAGATGCAATAAGGAAAAGAATAGTTTCTCGCAGAGCAACTCAAAGTGAAAGAAGCGGTCAGTAGAGCACTTCATTTTGTGAAAGTCGTAGAAATTAAGGTAGAGGATCGAGTCATGTAGCAAGTAGAGCAACTCGCAGAAGTTATCCAACAGCTACAACAATGCATAGAATACTTAGAGCTCCACGCAGTGCCCGAGAGTCCACATGATGTAAGGGATCAAAGAGAAGCAACTGCTTGAAGCGTAGTTGAGAGAATAAAATCCCTTGCTATGCAATGTATGCAACTTACTGATCATAGTGCCCAGACCTATGCACAACTCACTGAGAATTCATAACTGAAGACACTGGAGTTGCAGCTCCAAGAGGCAAATTATCAAGCCAAAACGATACAAGCACAACTGAAGCCCCTGTCAGCTATTGAAAGAATGAAGTGCTCCCAAGAGCAACGCACTACCCAACAACAGATCCACACTATCCAAAGCAAAGTTATGGAAGTAACTCAGAGGCTCCAACCTGTACAGGATAAGGATTACCAATTGTTCACAGAGGTCGAAGGCTAAGGAGAAGAACTGGAGCAGGTTGTCACTGCAACTGAATAGCGCCTGGAGGGACCTATGAATGAGGTATTCATCCAAATGGCATAACATCAAGTCGAAGCATCTTGATCCAAGATCTAGGCTTTCGAAGCATAACTACCCAGATCAGAGTGACTCAGAATGAGTCACAGGTGAGTGTTGGGTGACTATTGGGCCTTGACCAAGTTTTGGGATATCCTTGGTCAAGTTTGACCTATTTTTGGATTTTGACAACCTATAGAAGGAGGAGCACAAGATGAAACAGAGATTGTGGGATCTCAGCCCCTTTTTGGGTCCTTTTTGGGATTTGGGATTATGTAACGGGTATGGGATGTCTGCCCATGGGTTTACCCATGTTTAGGCCTATTTTTTAAAGTATAAATAGATTTCTAGGAAATGTAAGAATGGAGAATTTACAAATGGCTAAGTGCTAGATCTATGTGATTGAAGGATTGTAAGTGCTTTGTGCATACTGTGTGAGACTTCCAGAGCTACGTGCAAGTAATTGTAAGAAGGCTTGGTGCTTTACCCTAGCTCGAAGAAGGAGGATCTGGCGGGGTGAGCGTAGATCTCATGTCTTCTACGTAGTAGGATTTTGATGCTATGTGCCTCTAAGAAGCTTGAAAAAGATAATAAAGAAGAATGGTTGGTGGACGTAGCCCCAGGGTGGGGGTGAACCACGTATATGCTATGTTGCTCTGCTTTGTGCAATGTGTTGATGTGTTTATGTCTTTATTTTCTAAGTGCTTTGATATAGATAGATAGATCTATTTATTCTTTGTGCTAATGATGTATATGGATGTTATATATGACCTATGTAAATGTGCTTAGTGCTTGAATCTTCCATATATAATCTACCTCTCTATGATAAGGGCTTAGATACATCAGATCTCAATGAATGATGTGATGCTCTGTTTTATCCATGGAGTAGACAATGGTCAAATATTGATGAAATGTCAGTGCTAAGTGATTTGTTAAGTAGTAGAATTACATATCTGTGTCTCAACTAAGGTTGCAGACATCTGAGTCCTACAACCACCCCTACCTCTACCTCAGGTGAGACTTCATCTACTTTGTAGGTGTTTCTGAAAGGGATAGGAGTTAGGGTTTTGTTGGTGCATTTTTGTAGCGTTGAACCTTGGGTTTGCCCCTATGCCAACATAATGCACTCTTATGGAGGTTCCACGAAATGGTATATCAAGATGGACAACTTGAAGTATGATTACTTTAATGACTTGGATATGGTTTTCTTAAACCATTTCCAATTAGCAGTAAGATAGGATGTCACCATCGAGTTGTTGGCCAGCTTTGAGTAGACAAAAGATGAAAATATCTCAGATCACATCCGAGAAAGGAAACGATGAAAGAGTTTGATTAAATTGAAGGTACCTCCCGTATTGTTTCTCGAGTGGTTCCTAAAGTCTTTGGTTCCTTGCATGTGCAAAGATGTAGCAACGTTTGGATTTTTTTCCAAAGAAAATGTGTAAGGTAGCTAGAGAGGTAGTGGGGGCGGGGCAGAGGGCCCATAGTGATAATAGTGGAGGCCATTCAATGTAAGGTGGACTAGGTCCACTATATTATTAAATAAGGTCCACTATGGTAGTTAGATATAATAAATGGGTAGTTAAATATAATAATTATAAGAGGACTTCTTAGAAGGTTCTACTTCTAGAAGATTCCTCCTCTAGAATGTTCTTAGGTGATGGTAGCACTATATAAAGGGGTTTAATCAATGTAATGGGATGTGAAGAGAAATATTTTATTTGGAGTGGTAGCTCAAGAGGAGGATTCCCCCTTGAAGAGGCAAGTGAATAAGAGATGATCTCTTCCATAATAGGATCCATTGTATGGCCTTGCCCTACCTCAAGGGTTTTGATATAATAAAGTGTGGTTTCTTTTATCTTGCTTTGTGGATATATTATGTATTCAGTGTTTGTGGTGATTATATTTGTAGATCTATTCAGGTTCTTAGCAAGTGGTATCAGAGAACTTTCTTTGGCAGACATTGTGGATACATATTTTTTATTTTTGTAGATTTTTTTTTAGGAGAAGAAAAAAATAGGGTCCTGACATTCCATAATTTTTCGGTATATTTCTGTGAAAAATTTGTAGAAACAGGTTGTATATATAAGTTCTTCTCATAAAAACACCCAATTTGAAAAAAAAATTTGTCTGAAATGGAGTCCGGGAAGTCAAGATATTGAAGTTTTAAAATATGCAAATTTTCAGTGTTTTTTCCGCGAACGACGATGTGATTTGTTATTTTATTTTTGTAGTAGCTGGAGGCCAAATTTTTCCAAAAAAATTAAAGATCTAAGTTCCTCCCACAATTTATCCCAATTTCAAAAAACAAATCAGCCAAAACGGAATATGGGAAGTGAAGTTATGAGCATTTTAAATTCAACAGTCTTTTAGGGTTTTTCTAGAAAAACCCATGATTTTCTGCCGTAACTTATTGTGTTTTTTTGTGATGGCGACAGGAATGTAGAGTTCATAAATTTTCATAAGGTGCTCAGATGACTATTTATTCTCAAACCCTCAAAGAAATTCTACATATTACTGAATCATTCAAAGCCCAATTGTTTGACAGATTGGATGGATTTGTAGATGGCCTCAATGATAGTTTTCATGGTATTCAAGATTCTTTGGATAACATACATGAGAGGTTTCTTATGGCGGAACTCAGAGATGAATATAATCAAGAAATATATGCTTGGTATGATTTTGAGGCCGATTGTAATGATTGGTATATGGATAGTTGTCATTTCTGGGATGATAACCACTTCCATATTTTATTTGATGACTCTACTCCACCTTCTGTAGAGAACATCAATGTCCCACATCAGGAGCTAGTTACCAGCATCCAACCTACATATTCTACAATGGTATTGTTCTTTACAGATTCCTCTTTGACCATCTCCCACTATGTGGATGGATATTCTTATTTGTATCCACATGATAGGTGTCAGTATTGAGACCATCATTTTCAGTTGATTATTAAGTGTCGATATCTTCCATGTGGGGTTCACATGAGCAATTGGACATGGGACCTTGGTTTACAATGACGGTTGGACTACTTCAGCATGGTGGCTACCATTTCTCAATGGGACCATGGTTCTCTAGTCTAGTTCATCATTATGGTCCACACTTATCCATGTGACCCAGGTATATGGTTGTACATCAAGTGTTGAGGACAACGCTTTTATAAGGGGGATGGAATGTAAGGTAACTAGAGAGGTAGTGGGGGGGGGGCAGAGGACCCATAGTGATAATAGTGGAGGTCATTCAATGGAAGGTGGACTAGGTCCACTATATTATTAAATAAGGTCCACTATGGTAGTTAGATATAATAAATGGGTAGTTAAATATCATAAATATAAGAGGACCTCTTAGAAGGTTCTACTTCTAGAAGATTCCTCATCTAGAATGCTCGTAGGTGATGGTAGCACTATATAAAGGGGTTCAAGCAATGTAATGGGACATGAAGATAATTATTGTATTTGGAGTGGTATCTCAAAAGGAGGATGCCCCCTCGAAGAGGCAAGTGAACAGGAGAGGATCTCTTCCATAATAGGATCCATTGTATGGTGTTTCCCTACCTCAAGGGTTTGGTAATAATAAAGTGTGGTTTCTTCTTTCTTGCTTTGTGGATATATTGTGTATTCAGTATTTGTGGTGATTATATTTGTAGATCTATTCAGGTTCTTATCAAAAGGCTATCATGAGATCCCAACAACTAAAGTTGATTTACTCTCAATCCGGTATACTATACGAGATCTTACCCAATGCACCATGGTCAACTCTCAACAAATCCAAATAAATGGCTAGGCCTCACGTCGATAGAATAGTAGGCTCATCACAGAGAAATCCCACATATATCTTATCTAATCAATTACACTATTTATCTATTCAACAGACCGTGGCTAGCCAAATTCCTAGTCCGGCTACCCCCGTAACCCAAACGTTGGATGTACACAGTGTGCAATTGACAAATCCCAAGGGTAACCAACAAACCAAGGGAAAGAGGAAACATAAAAACAAGAAAGTTAAGGGGGATAAAAAGGATGCAAATAATTTTGCCGAGGGAAAAAATGAAAAAGAGAAAGGTGAAGTTTCCATGTAAGATTTTCACGGATGACCACTTGAATCACCAATTCCCTCGGCTTGAGGAATCCCAAAAGCTAATGGTGCAACAAAAAATTGTTGTGTTGACAAACCCTTTTACACAAGGGAAAAATATGGCTCAATATTCCTCATCTATGAGTGTGCCTAAGGGCAGTCAAGGAACCCTTGCGCCCAATAATAACAATGGGGCTGCAAACATTTATATGATGAAATTCAAAGATAATCTATCAACCAGGTCTCATAACTATGGAACACCAAAATATATTGAGAAGGGAAAAGAGGCCTCCAAACCATTGACTCATCTTCAAATTGAGAAGACAATGGGAGAAAAAATGACTCGCATCCCTAAAGGTGCAGTCAAAAAGGATTCTCATAATCCAAATGTGAAGGCTTCCTAGAATTACTGCATCATGGAGGATCTGGCACAAGTTCCTTGTGCAATGTCCTCTCTGGAAGTTCTCCAGAGTTTCCCCTCATAGAGAAAATAATTGTTGTTTTCCTTGGGAGCGGCTGAGACCACTAAATCATGAATGATTATATTTTATCCTACAAAACATAAACCTCATCGTCCTCACCATGTCTCTTTTCAGATAATAGTGGCATACACCATGAAATCGTTGACATGGATCATTTTCTGTATGATGGTTGATGAGGGTTCCTCGACTTGTTTGATGTCGTTGGCATATTGGAATGCCATCAACCAACCTGAGTTGTTTTCGTCACCTAGTTTGCTTACTGCATTTGATGGTCAATCATTTAGAACACATGATGTGATTCCCTCTTTTCCTGTGCATTTCGAGGGAAAAATTGTGTGCATCGAGGTAGAAGTAGTCGATGCACCTCTCGAATACAATATTTTTTTAGGGAGGATTTGGATGTACTCCATGACAACATTTGTATCCACCATTGTTCGAGCCTTATGTTTCCCTCATGAAGGTCAGATCATAACAGTTTATTAGTTATTCTTATCCCATCCTGACCCTTCATCTGGGGAATCCACGGTCTCGATGATTGATAACCCACAATCAGTTATTGTCAACTTAGGTGCCAAATTGTTTCCATATTTAATGGGAACTTTTGATTATCCACCACCTTCCAATGATGTTAGGTTGTTTTCAGCTGTCCCCAATCAGCTAAAGGATGTGATTTTTTAGGTCACATATTTTAGAACAAGTTACTTCGATGGAAGGGGTAGGGAACCTTTGCATGAACATGCCCTTATATGTTGCTAAGGTTTCCTACAACATTTTTCAGCAAGACCCGACCAACCATGATCTTGATCCCCCATAGAAGATAGATCCCTTTCTCAAGCCTATTTGGGCTCAAGACTCTCTCACTGCTTACGACCCTTTGGACTTACTCTTTCCCTCTGACGAGGTGATCCTGGAGGAAATGACTTGCCCAAACAGACCTTGGGATGATCTTCACTACAGATCTTATTTCTTACCCAAGCTCAAGAAAATAGAGGCAAGAGAGTTTGTTACAACCATGAATGGAGATGCCCCTTGTCCTATTAATCTTTTGGCTACACACATAATATATGCTGAGGGAAAAATGAAAAGTATTGTTGAAAGGATTCCTATTGACATATCCAAAATCCCTGGCATCATGGAAAATGTCTTCGTCAGAGCGGATTGTTCTCCCAAAGAGATTCAAATCTACACTGAATTGTTTAAATTATTTTGCGACATTTTTTCCTGGCCTTATGAGGAGATGCGAGGAATTGATCCACGTATTGTTGAGCATGAGATCACGACTTATACTAATATCAAACTTGTCCAACAAAATCTTCTCTCGATCAATCCTCACAAAGCAACTATGATAAAGGATGAAGTAGAGAAACTCATCAAAGTTTGTTTCATCTACCCCATGTAATTGATGGAATGCGTATCAAACCCTATTCCAGTCAAGAAGAAGCAAGGTACGATCCATGCATGTATGGACTTTCGTGACTTCAAAACATCTTTCCCTAAAGACAATTTTCCAACCCCATTTATTGACCAGATCATCGATGAATGTGCAGGTTGCAAGGTATTTTATTTCATGGACCATTTTTCCAGGTACAATAAAATTCATATCAAGCCCTAGGACCAACATAAAACAGATTTTATTTGTCCTTGGGGTGCATTAATGTATCAAAAAATGCCTTTTTTCCTTAAGAATGATACAGTCACTTTTTAGCGGGCCATGTCGTTTTCTTTCCATGACCTCAAACACATAGGAGAGGCATATATTGATGATTTGGCATCACATTATCGTAGGATATCTGATCATCCCGCCCATTTATGACTAATTTTTGAGAGGTGTTTCTACTATCGGATTCACTTGAATCCAAACAAGTGCAATTTTTGTGTGACATTGGGATGCTTATTAGGTTTCATCGTTTCAAAAAAAGGGATCATGGTCAATCCTCAGAAGATTGAGCAAATAGTTCAATTGCGTCCCCCATGCACAATCCCCCAGCTTCAGAGTCTACAGGGGAAAGAAAATTTTCTTCGACATTTTGTTTCTAATTATGCCAAGATTACGAAAGGGTTCATGTGTATCTTGAGAAAAGGGGTCCCATTATGTTGGGATGAAGCATCTCGGTTCTCTTTTGACGTGTTGAAATGCGCTCTGACGTCTGCCCCTCTTCTCAGTCCTCCTGATTATGGAAAGTACTTCTTATTGTATTAGGTTGCCGCAAAGTCTACCATCGACATGGTATTGGTCCAAGAGGATAACATGTTCAAAGAGCATGTTATTTACTATCTTATTTGAGGCCTAGTTGGACTAGAACTCAACTACTCGCATGTTGAGAAACTCACTTTGGCAGTTGTTCATGCTATCCAATGGTTCCGTCATTATATTTTACTTCGCAAGACCACCGTTGTATCCATCATAAACCCTTTTCAATATGTGTTAACAAGACGGGTCATCGACAAGAAAATCAGTTGATGGATAGTCATCCTACAAGAATTTGACTTGGATTTTGTTTCAGAGAAATCTAAAAATTCATTGGTCTTTTTTGAACTAATCTCATAACTTTCGCTCGAAAGTGTTGATTTTTTGCCCGAAGAGTCATCAATCAAAGAAAATATTTTTCTTATCGCGTCATGAGACCCTTGGTATGGAGATATCCTTGTGTATATTTAGACTTTGAAGTGACCTTCTTCCGCTTTTCGCAATGAGCATCGATGAATACTCTAGCAAGTGCATAACTACCTCATCCTCGATGAAACTTTATATCATCAAGGAGTGGATTTCATTATCTGACGATTTGTTACTCATGAAGAAGCATAGCTTGTTCTAAATGACTATCACATAAGAGAATGTGGCGGCCATCTGTATGGGTTGGAAACAACCCAAAAGATTCTTCCCACTGGATACTTTTGGCCCTCGTTAATCAAATATTATGTTGAGGTGGTCAAGAAGTATAAATGGTACCAGATATTCATTTGAAAGATGTCAACACACCCAACTCCTATGTTTCGAGTTATTTATATCGGTACCTTCACCAAATGGGGGATTGATTTCACTATGTCTCACCCAGTTTTAGCCAGGTGGCATCACTATATCATTTTTGCAGTAGACTACTTTACTAAGTGGGTCGAAGCTATGGTGACATTTAACAATGACGAGGAAACAACTTCCCTATTCATTTTTAACTAGATCGTAGGCAGGTTTGGTATTCTAAAGGAGATTGTCACTGACCATGGAAATCAC
>ML788689.1:391737-412286 GCA_009831015.1 Picea engelmannii | reverse complement strand
CAGCCCTGAGACCTAAAATGGTTAAAATCAATTGGAACCTGGGTTTGAGTGTTTCTTATGTGTCCTAGAGGTCCTAACCTTGCAAGGTAGGTTGGGCGGGTAGTCATTTTATATTCTTTATCTGATGAGTGATGTCTTAGTTTGCTTCAACCTTGATGTGATAATCTACTATGATTTTATGTTTATGTGTCGTTATACTTCATTGACACATCTATTGTGATGTTATTTATTTCAATGATGAGTAGCGGGTGATGTTATTACTTTGTGTCATTGTTCATTTATGATGATGATTGATTATATGTTGTTACTAAATTGTGGATGTTTTGGTTGTGATGTGATTGATTATGATGATGTGTCGCATGTAATTCATTCATTATTATGTCATCGAGTTGTGTTGCTATGATTTTATTGTTGACATTATTTTCCTACTGCTTTAAAAAAAACAAATTACCTGTTGTACATAATTTTTGTGTTGTAACAATCGGGCCATTATAGAGAAGCTCACTTGAGGAGAAATTGTCCACACTTGAATCCCACAGCAAGAAATTTAGTCCATAACCTGCAAGACGCTTCGATGGTCAGAGATATTGGTAGAAGCATGCATAAAATCAATGCAACTCTGGATGGCAGACAAGAAGATTATCAATCCACTATTGTGGAAGTTGAAGGTAAAATTTATTCCCACAATGTCTCTATACTAATTGACCTAGGAACTAGTCTAAGTTATATTACTCCTGCTTTAGTTGGATTGAAAAAGCTAAAGAAAGTAAAGCATGCTAAGTCCTGGTTAGTGCAGTTAGCAAGAGGGACCAAAAGAAAAGTAACAGATTTTATTTCTAATTGTGAACTAAGCATACATGGTCAAAGTAAAAATTTAAATCTGAACATATTACCTTTGGGATATTACGATTTAATCATTGGAATGGATTGGTTAGAGAAACATAAAGTGACATTAAACTGTTACGAAAATTCATTTGTGTACAAAGATGAAAACAAAACCATTAGGATGGTAGAAGGGGTCAAAAAACCAGTTTCAGTTAGGAAAATATCAGCCATGTAGTTTAATAAATGTATGAACAAAGGTTGCCAAATTTATGTTGCACAGGTAAGTAAGCTCTTAAGGGAAGAAAGAAAACCAAGTTTAGAAGAATTTACATTCCTACATGGGTTCAGAGATGTGTTTGTAGATGAAATGCCAGAACTACCTCCAAGAAGAGAGATATATTTCTCTATCGATCTACTACATGAATCTGTCTTAGTATCTAAGGCACCTTATAGGATGAGCCTACCCAAATTAACAAAACTGAAATTTCAGTTACAAGAACTACTGGATAAGGAATATGTTAGACCAAGTGTTTCTTCTTGGGGAGAACCATTTTTATTCGTTAAGAAGAAATATGGGACTTTGAGACTATGTATTGACTATCGAAAACTAAATAAAATGACAATTAAGAATAAGTATCCCTTACCCAAAATTAATGACCTCTTTGACCAAGTTGGAGGAGAAAAGATATTTTCTAAACTAGATTTAAGGTATGGTTATCACCAAGTCAAAATAAAGGATGAAGATGTAAATAAAACAACTTTTAGAACACATTATGGACACTATGAGTTTGTCGTAATCCCATTCAGTCTTACTAATGCACCAACAACCTTTATGTGCTTGATGAATAGTATATTCAATGAATACCTGGATAAATTTGTACTGTTTTTTATCGATGATATTTTCGTTTACTCGAAAACAGAAGAAGAACACGAAGAACATTTGAAGATAGTATTGCATACTTTAAGGGAACATAAACCATATGCTAAGTTTGATAAGTACGACTACTACCAAAGAAAGATACAGTACTTAGGACATGTGATATCCAAAGATTGTATTGGAGTTGATCTAGAAAAAATAAAATTCATTATGTAATGTCCTATCCCTAAGGATGTAGAAGACATCATATCCTTTATGGGAATTATCATCTATTACCGGAGGTTTATCGAAGGGTTTTCTAACATCGTGTATCTGATTACATCACTACAAAAAAAGGGAATAAGATTTACTTGGTCACTAAAATGTCAGAACAACTTTGATAAATTATGAACACTGTTAACAAAAACACCTATCCTAAAGGTAGTGCATCCCGATAAAGATTTTAGAGCTTGCATGGATGCAAGAAAGGAGGGATTAGGAGGTGTATTGACACAAGATGAACACGTCATTTGTTAAGAATCTCGTAAAGTGAAGGAAGATGAATGAAATTATGTGACACACGATTTGGAATGAGCAGTTGTAATTCATGCTTTAAAAATTTGGAGACATTATTTAATGGGAAGAAAGTTTTTGTTATTAACCGACAATAGTGGTGTAAAGTATTTGTTCATTCATCTCGATCTCAACGCAAGGAAAACAAGATGGCTGGCATTTTTAAGAGAATTTGATTTCAAGGTACGACACATCAAAGGCAAGGAAAACAAAGTTGTAGATGCACTAAGTCGGAGGACTAACATACTCTATGAAATAAACATCAACAAAGCCTAAAATGATATTGAACAGAGAATAAAATCTACAAGCACTAATGACGAAAATTACATGAAAACAACAACAAAATTGCAAGGAAATGTTGAAAAATTGAAAAGAACAAATCTGAGTTTAGACAAAAATGGTTTGTTAAGGTTAAAAAAGCGGATGTATGTACCAAATTATGTTGATTTAAATACAACAATTTTGATGAACTGCACAAAAAATCGTATTCTGGTCACCCGGGATACCAGAAAACTATAACTGCCTTAAGAAAATTGTTTTATTGGCCTAACATGAAGACTGAAACAACTGAATATTTGTCTAAATGCTTAGATTTTCAGGAGGTAAAGGTTAAACATCAGCAACCAACAGGTCTATTACAACCTCTTCCTATACCATAATGGAAATGGGAGATTATCTTGATGGAATTCATCACAAGTTTGCCTAAGACTCAAAGAAAAAATGACTCGATTATGGTAGTAATTGATAAACTACCAAATATGCACATTTTATACTTGTGAAATATACTTATAAAATGATTAATATCGTTGAAATTATCATGAAAGAAATATTTATATTGCATGGAATTCCTAAGATGTTGATTTCCGATAGAGATGTCAAATTTATGTTGACTTTTTGGAGGGAATTATTTGCAGGATTGAATACTAACCTGAATTTCAGCACAAGCTACCATCCACAAATGGATGGGAAAACAGAATGAAAAAACCAGATTATTGAAGACATGTTGCGAATGTTTGTAAGGATGAAACCAACTAAGTGGGAGGAGTACCTCCACTTAGTTGATTTTTCTTACAACAACGATTATCATACATCAGCGAAGATGAGTCCCTTTGAAGAATTATATGGGAGGAAATTCACAACTACAATTATCTAGGACAATCCAGTTGGAAGGATTATGGTAGGACCTAAAATGCTCGAGGAAATGGAGAGAATGGTAAAAAGAGTACAACAGAATTTAAAAGAGGCCCAAGACCAACAAAAAATCTATGCAGATTTTAAAAAAAGACATCAAGAATTTCAAATTGGGGACCATGTATATCTAAAAGTCAAATCAAGAAGGATTTCTCTAAATATAGGAAGTTGTTCAAATTTGGAACCAATATTTTTGTATCCCCTTCGATATTTTAACTCAAATCGGACCCATCGTGTATAAACTAGCACTTTTGGAAATTTAAACGTTCATAATGTTTTTCATGTTTCATTACTAAAATGGCATATTCATGATCCTACGCACATCATTGATTGGAACATGGTGCAAGTGGAAAGAGAAGGCAAGTTCCAAGAGGAACCTCTATGCATTATGTATGAGAAAGAAACGGTACTACGAAACAGAGCCATCGCCCAGGTAAAAGTGCAATGGAAGCACTTTATCCCTGAGGAGGCCACTTGGGAATTGGAAGAAGATATGATAAAATATTATCCAACCCTATTCCAAGAGAGGAATGAACACTGAGGGCAATGTTTTACTTAAAGGGGAGAGGATGTAATATCTTCAAATTTTAGAAAATTAAATTCTATGTTGAATTTTGAAATAAATTTCCGTTTTTGGAAAATTTGAATTTGGAAAATCCAAATTTGGAATTTTGGATTATGTAATTAACTATTTGATGATTGTTTTCAAAATATTTGACGTTCCCAACTTTCCTCTTTTATTGGACACATGTATGAGACAATTTTTTTAATAAATTTAATGTTGAAAGACAAATGGAACAACTAGGTTAAAAATAGATGACCATGACTCCATGAGTGGGGAAAAAGTTTGAGTTATCTGAGGGCTGATTTTTACAAGTCGCAGAAATGGAATTTGATTACTAGAATCCCATAAAAAAATCATGGATTTATAAAGATGCAAATTTCCCCAAGGAGGGAAAGGAATGAAATACCTAGGCACATTAATATATACAACATATGTGGGAGGTAGGATGCTTGTTAGTATGTTTGGAATGGAGAACTGTTTATTTTTATGAGCATTATTAGTGTGAGGCAAAGCATTTTATGATATGTTGATGTTGATTACAACTAAGGAGGATCATTCATTTTTCCCTTATGGACTCATGATCAGTCTAGGGGGTGAGCAGGACAAGTGATTTTGGTTGTTCTGTTCTACGTTTGGGTGGAACATGGTTGTTCCATTTGTGTCTCAACATCAATTTTCAGATATGTATCTCAGCTTTGTATTCCATTGTTGTAACACCCTGTTTCCCCCAATTCGTAATTATTCATAAAATAGAAATTACCATGCTAATGCATGAGGAAAATGTAAATGTATTACTGTTGAGTTGCCAATAACTGACTGCAGGGGTGAAGCCTTGAAAGTATTGGCCATGATATCACTAGAGGAAGAATGTGAAAACTATACAAGAGGGTTCATATGTCAAATAACCCCAAATCTTCCTTGATAAGGATGACCAACCTCCCTCGAATCCCAAGGGAAGGAAATCAGTCAATGAATAAAGGACCGGTGGTTGAATCACCAACCACCCCCATGAATGGAAACATGGGCTGTCAGTCCGAAGTACCACAGGGACCTGCATACCTGAGCTTACTTCTAACAGAAGGAGCTGGATAGGTTGGAAAAACCCTCCTAGGTAAGAGGGAAACACACACGAGAGAGAGGGAGACACCAGATGAGGGAATAAGCTCATAAGGGAGAGGTGCGAAGCTCTATAGTGAATCACGAATAGAAGTTCGCAAGCTTGATGCCTCGTCAAAGTCCAAAAAAGATCAGGACCATTCATTTCAGAGGACACGTGGCAGAGATCTTAACCCATCGGCGTTTTGGATACCAGAAGGTTGAAGGACTAGAATCATGGAGTCACTGCATCATGAATTCCTTGTTCACGAAATACCGATACAGGAGAGGAGCCATCAGATTTTGGTATTTAGGATATTCAAAGTTCAGGACGTAGAGGAGGTTGTGGTCTCGGTACCGAGAGTTTCAAACTCCTGGTACGCAAAACAATGAAAGCATCAGGACCGTCCATTTCAGAGGACACATGGCAGAGATCTGAACCCATCAGGGTTTTGGATACCAAGAGGTTGAAGGACCAAGAGTTTGGTCGCTGCAGATTCATGAAGTCACAAATCCTAAAGTCCCGAAAGGTGCATGTGGTTGAGGTTTCGAGGAAATCCCCGAAAAGAGATTTCGGTAAKTCGGGTACCGAGAAAACAAGAGGTAAGAKTTATGAACTCTTGACCCATAAAACCYCGAAAGGATCTGAGCCATTGGATCAGGAGAGGCTTTGAGCCATTGATCTCWCTCAGGAGAAGGAGGACCAAAATTTCAGGATTTYGAAAGTTCCGAGGACAAGGAATCGAGGCGCTTTGTGTTGAAACTCCCGAAGTCACGAAATGCGACGTATTGTTGGAGTGGGGCTGCAGTCTCAAGATTTCATAACTTTGGCATTTCGGGGTTTTCATATGCCTAGTTTGGTTGGCCTGTGGCCATAACCAATGATCACATGGAGGTGTACAAGGGAGGAACTAGCCTGCGCCAGGCCCCCATAGGATTTCAGGGATTCTATCCCATGAAGAAGGGCAAAAATTTTACTATGCCATAGTGGGTGTGTGAAAAATTGGTATCATAGCATGGTTACAACACTTGGCCTACTTAGGCTCATGTATGAGCTGCGTAAGGAGATATTGTTATCTGCATTTTCTCTTTAAGAAGAAGGACCGTAGAGTGAAACTATAATTTGGGAATTTCTTTAACCCCTCTGTTAAAATGGTAACTACTCTTATAGGAGTAAGGATGCACTGATCAATATTACTGATAAGACCTGAGTGTGAATAATAGAGGTGGAATAACTTGTGCTACAAAGTGGCACGAGCCAGAAAAGGGACATGAACTGAGTTGTTTTGTTATAAGTGTGACGATGGCTACCTACTAAATCAGGTAGAGTCTCTTGCAATTGAGATGGTTGGTTAGGTAAGAATTAAGATCCAAATGAAGAACTCCTTCATGACTGGTAGGATCCTTAGAAAGTTGTAATTACTGCATTATTAAAAGACTAAACCCTAAGCATATAACTCCTCATGGTTGAGAGGACTGATGAAAATATGTAGGGTCAGATTACCTAACTTTTAATGGTTAGGATCGACAAAAAGGATAATCTATTTGAGAAAGATTAAGAAGAGTCCTTTGGGACTGTTGCTAATTCCCCAGAGTGACCCTTGTTGGTTATTCCCATAAAGAGAGGGTAACATATGTATGAGTTATGACTATGAGATTAGTCTTGTAAGTAACTTAAAAGCTCAGAAGAGATAGCTGGGAAAATTGGTATGCCGAACATGCGTATAGAATCAAGCTTGTGTTAAAATTTGAAAACTCCAGAGGTTGATCGCGGAGTATACCAGGAGGAGTAGTGGGTTTAAGTCTTGAGAGGAAACACTTAGAAAAAGTTTATAAGTTTCAAAGAGCTGAAGCGTTCAAAGTTGAAGCATCGAAAACCGAAGTTCGAAGGAAGAGAAAGTATGAAGGATTGAGCGGGAGAAATCCTTCAGAAAAGAATTTTGAAGATTGGATAGGATCGAGAGTCAAGATCCATTCTGAAAGAACCGAAATGTTTCGAGTTGTTCAATCTTAGAGAAGTAGCGCACTGGTTAGTTGTGAGGAGATACCGTAATTTCACCAAACCAAAAGGCTTGGAAGAAGCAATGAGAAATTCGCGAAAAGATCATAGTCGTTGATCAAGGGGCGATCTGGACCATTGATCATCCAAAGAGAATTTCATAGTTTCGGGGATCGAAGGATTCAAGGTTCTTCATAATGGAAGCCCTGAAGTCGTGAAACGTGAAATCGCAACATAATCATAACCGTTGGGTGGGGATCTGTTGGTGACCATTGATCTGATATGAAATTTCAACATTTCAGGTATCGAGAGTCTGAACAGATGGTGGAAATCTCGGAGGAACGAATACCAAATTTTCGTGAACCGTTAGATCTAGTTGATCAGTGGAGAACATAAGGTTTATAACCTCTCATCACTCAGAAGCTCAGGAGGAATAGTATCCGTTAGATTGGAATCAACAAGAGCCGTTGATCTAGAGCTTTGAGGTTTCGTCTATTGGGAAAATAGAAGCGTAGACTTTCCAAAATCGCGCTAGGTAAATCATCGATTCAATCAAGGTCATTGGTTAGCGGATGACCTAAACCATAGATCCGTTGTAATTGGATCTTCGGGAGTTGGAGGTTTAGAAGTCAAAGGGAAGATTTTTGAGGACTCACATGTCATGAAATCCCAACATCCAACCTAATTCATTGGATCAAGACAGGCAGTGGATCGTTGATCTGACACATACATGTTTCATGGATTCGAAAGTGGGAGTTAAGGGGTGAAGACTCTGCCAGAATCCCAAAAGGTGGAAAGTTGGGATTTCATCAGGACCATTGATTTCCAGAGAGATCTGGGTCGTGGGATCTAGGTTGTTGAACCCTCGTGGATCAGATGTTTTGGGAAACGGTGGGGCATTGTTTGCAGATTCGCCAAAAAGTGGGATCCTAAAGCGTGTCTAGGAGTTGACCCCAGGTTCCAATAAAAGGGTCATGTCAATAAAAGAGCCGACAAAACCTTAGCTTCGGTCTTTCGGGTTTTCGGATTTCGAAGATCGAGGAACCAGAGTTCCTTGCAACAGGAATCCCAAAATTGAGAAATGTGAAGCACCTTTTTGTTCGGATCATGGTCACCGCTGGTGGTTGCGTGAGGAGAAGGAGTGAACTAGCATGATGAATACTTAGCTGTGTTCAATTGTACTTAAGTGCATGAGTTTAATGCATTATGAAGCTTCATAATAGGAATCTTGATATTAATACTGGTAAGGTATGAATGATATTAAACGTTCAAGTAATACACATGTATGATGTAAGAGTATAAGTATATTAGAGGCCTAATATGATTGCCATGATGAGTGAAATGTGAAGCAAGTATTTCTCTTGTCTATATTAAATGAATACTATGGAGGCATAGCTGACTCCATTCTGGGGAGTCATGAAAGTTTTGTTCGAAATAATAGCCTGAGGGGAATGTGTTCCATTTCCTCAGGAAGTACCAATATAATTAGATGAAAGGGTAAATGAGCAAAGATTCTCTCTTGTCATAATAAGAGACAAATTATTACACCTTTGAGCATCACATGAGAAGGATTCTGAATGAATTCGAATTGACTGATCTTAACAGTAAAGATGCAGGTGGGCTGTAAAATATACCTATGGAAACTGCACATAGGCTTACGATTATGAGTATAGCTAAGTACATCGTGGATGTAAGTTAGAAAAAACCTAGAACATGTGTTGATGCATAATCTAGAATACATACCAGAAAGGTATGTCTATGACCCTTAAAGAATGCTTATTAACAAGAAGAAGCTAATTCGAGCTTGAGGCCATCACAGATAGTGATGGATATGCAAGAAGGGAGTTGCATGCCGAATGAGTTCCCGGTGGAGGAACTGTGTAAGGACTTTGTCAAAAGAATAGAGTCACAACCCTAATAATTGTTGAAGGTTGGACAATGGGCTGCAAGGCCTGTCCATATATAAGAATCCTGGATTACATTTTGAAAGAATCATGTAATTAATAGAAGACTAACAACCGAATATTGACCATTCTGATAACCGAATGGAAGTGTGTAGGATGCACATTTTCATGATTCATTATGAGAAAAGAGTTTTTATTAAAGCATGTTGCAGTACCCCAAAAAGGGTTAGGGTGAGGCCTAACCAAGGATGGTCAAAAAAAAAAGAGTAGTTGTGGAAACCAATATAGTTGGTAAGAGACAAGTAAATCCCCTGAGTATGATTAAATGAATAAACAAGTACATTTAACTGATAAGGCTTGGTTGAATCTATGATTAAGAAAAGGCAATGAGACCTTAGAGATAAATCGACTGGATAAAAAATCCCCAGGCGATGTAGAAAGAATTTGAAGAAGGGGAGAGCCCTCAATTCTTTCCTTGTTGTGCATTATGTTTCCTATGGGATGAGAAAGCTAGTACATTGATGAATGAAAATGTGTTGACACCATAGTAATGATTGTCATAATACTATGAAAATGGTTGAGAACTGTTGTATTGCACTTATGGAAACATTTGAGGATGTTTATGAATTTGAATGTTATGATACATGCATTTGGTTTAATATTATGACTAATGTAATTGTGTCTATGATGATGCATACTGTGTATAGAAATAAATTGAAGCTATTGAGGAAGACAATTTCCAATGATGGGCAACTTCAAACAGAGAATGACCAGGAGAAGGTTGTGAGTGAAAGATTGTTGACAGGGCTATAAAAGGCCCCATATAGCCCTGGTGATGAGGTAAAAATAAGAAAGAGGGTGCTGGTAGCCAAGAACTGGTCATAAAGTGTGACGAACTTGAAAAACAATGCAAGAATGCATTGGGTATGAATGTGGCCATGGATGTTGGCACAATTGTTAAAGCCCTTTTTAAATGTTGAATTACGTTTTGAAAAGTTTGGTATGTTGAGATGAAACTAACAATTGTTTGGTTGTGTAAAGAATGAATTGCAGGAAACAAAGAGTCTTGGATATGGCAGTGTTGTAAGTCCATAATAAATACCGATTGTCTACTGAGCTAGACTGCAAGGAATGGTATTCTCCTTTTTAGAAAGTAATGTAATTCTTAAGTATGCACAATTCTGAAATTGTTGTGACGATGTTGTAAAGGTGCAATAAAATGTATATGCATGGAAAATCTAACAAGTTGTTTGGTCGATTGAAGTTGAAAGTGCAGGAAGCAAAGGTGTCTTAGATATGGTAGCATGGTAAGCCCACAAGGAAGGCCAATTGCTTGCTAAGCCAAACCATTATGGGAAGGAAAGTCCCATAATTATGAATTTGGTTCCTGTGCGAAACAAATATGAAAACAAATTGTGAGATTGGAAAATCTGTGGATGACAAATTTGCAACAACATTCTTAGAGTTCAAATTTATAAGATGTCTCATGAATTTTATATACCTATGATACAGGTGAGAAGAAAAGACATGTCTAGAAAGGAATGGATGAAGGATGTCAAAGATGAAGATTGTGAAAAAGGGCTACTTCCAAACCATGAGAACCCCGTGATAAGTCATGATCGCCTAAAATAAATTATGTTGAGGTAACACAAGCCAAAGGGACGCCTCAGCAGAGCAAGTCTAAGGGACGCCTCGACTGTAAGAATTGATAGAGTCTCTAAGATTTTCCTGTGCGAAAAAACCTTGGCAGGGCAGGATGGATCACCCGAGGGACTGTATAATAGTGAAGGGGATGCATGAGCTTGGGCCTAGAGGATGAGTGACCACAAGGAAGAGGAGACTTTAATAATTCTTGCAAACTATTGGGATCATGCACACAGTGGGTAGTTTCCCGTGCGGAAAAACCTTGGAAAGGAAGATGAAATCATGATAGCTCTTGTGAACTATTGAATTGGAATCATGCACCCAATGGGTATGTCAAAGAAAGCGATGAGCATGGATAACAAAACTACCATGTGGATACAGATTCACAAACTACACAGATAAGTATTGTGCTAAGATTATGAAATTTTCCTTTTGAATTTTGAACAACAGTAAGATGTTTTCGCATGAAATTGTGATTAATGTGCTTGTTGTCCAAGAATTATTGAAGGCAGATGATGAAGACTCAGATCCTGAAAAAGGACCTAATCGAGGATGAAGTTCAAGAATTCTGAAGCAGCCAAATGAGAAAGGCATGACAGGTGTTTTGAGAAAGAACACCGAGGATGGTGTTCCTTTAAGTGGGAGGGCATTGTAACAAACTGTTTCCCCCAATTTGTAATTAATCATAAAATAGAAATTACCATGCTAATGCATGAGGAAAATGTAAATGTATTATTGTTGAGTTGCCAATAACTGACTGCGGGGGTGAAGCCTTGAAAGTACTGGCCATGATATCACTAGAGGAAGAATGTGAAAACTATAGAAGAGGGTTCATATGTTAAATAACACCAAATCTCCCTTGATAAGGATGACCAACCTCCTTCGAATCCCAAGGAAAGGAAATCAGTCAATGAATAAAGGATCGATGGTTGAATCACCAACCACCCCCATGAATGGAAACATGGGCTGTCAGTCCGAAGTACCACAGGGACCTGTAGACTTGAGCTTCCTTCTGACAGAAGGAACCAGATAGGTCGACAAAACCCTCCTAGGTAAGAGGGACACACACACGGAAGAGAGGGAGACACCAGACGAGGGTAGAAGCTCGCAAGGGAGAGGCGCGAAGCTCTCTAGTGAATCATGAATAGAAGGTCACAATCTTGATGCCGAAGAGCATCTGAGAAACCTCGCTGAGGCCAAAACCGAGTGAGAAAGCTTTGAGTTGCAGAAAATAGGACCCGAACAGAAGATGAAATAGAGAGAGAACCCTCAAGAACTGTGAGAACTCCCTGGTGATATCATGGCTTGGCACGAGGGTGTCTAGAGTGATAAGAATGAATGCCTATGAGCCTATGGTTGGGTGGAAGGATGAACACCCATAGTCAGTTGGTTGGCAACAACCTGTAATAGATAAGTGATTTCTTACCCTGTGTAATTTATCTATAACTATGTATGAATTGGCTACACTAGGTATGTTGCAGAAATCAGGCATATTTCTTAATGGATATACTGTACCCCCCCCTTATTTATGTTTGATTTTATAATTAGACCAGTAAGAAAGCATATGGTTAGGATAGGTTTTATACCCGTAAAATACTTGTGTTTTATGGTGGCATAAGCCCGAGTCATGAACTGTGCGTTTGTCGACCGTGGACACAGTTTCATGTATGCATGTAAAACTTCCTAATCCTTTTGAGTCCCTTGGAGGATGAAGTCTGTTAAGCTTAGGATGGATAGCATTTTCAGAACACAAGCGAGGCCCAAAACCATCAGGGCTCGCAGAGGAAGCAAAGGTCAAGGCCTTTGAGACTTTGAAATCTTTCAAGGAAAAGGAAGAAAGTGTGAGCTCAGGGAAGAGTGATAGCTACCGTCAGATCTCGTGTGGATAGTTGATAGCCATCAAATCTAGGAGAAGCTGGATGAGGTTTAACCCTCACATACGCAGAGGTGACGACTCATCAAAGTCCCGAAAAGATCAAGACCGTCCATTTCAGAGGACACATGGAAAAGATCCGAACCCATCGGGGTTTCGGATACCGGAAGGTTGAAGGACTAGAATCATGGAGTCTCTGCATCACAAATTCCTGGTTCTTGAAATCCTGATACAGGAGAAGAGCCATCAGATTTCGGTATTTCAGATATTTGGAGTTCGGCACATAGAGGAGGTTGTGGTATTGGTACCGAGAGTTTCAAACTCCGATTACATGAAACAACAAAAGCATCGGGACCGTCCATTTCAGAGGACACGTGGCAGGGATCCGAACCCATCGACTTTTCAGATATCAGGAGGTTGAAGGACCAAGAGTTTGGTCACGGTGGATTCGCAAAATCGAAAATCCTGAAGTCTCGAAAGGTGCACGCGGTTGAGGTTTTGGGGAAATCCCTGAAAGGAGATTTCAGTAATTTGGTTACCGGGAAAACAAGAGGTAAGAGTTTTGAACTCTTGACCCATAAAACCCCAAAAGGATCTAAGCCATTGGATTAGGAGAGTCTTTGAGCCATTGATCTTGCTCAGGAGAAGGAGGACTAGAATTTCAGGATTTCGAAAGTTTCAAGGACAAGGAACGGGGGGCTTTGCGTTGAAACTCCTGATGTCGCGAAACACGACGTATTGTTGGAGTGGGGCTGCAGTCTCAAGATTTTAGAACTTCGTCATTTCGGGGTTTGCAGACGCCTAGTTTGATTGGTCTGTGGCCATAACCAATGATCACATGGAGGTGGACAAGGGAGGAATTAGCTTGCGCCAGCCCCCCGTAGGATTTCACGGATTCTATCCCGTGAAGAAGGGAAAAAAAATTATTGTGCCATAGTGGGTGTGTGACAATTGTCAATATTATATGTATGGTTGTTATCTATTAGGAATATGTTCACTGTTGTACATATAAGTGAAAAAATGTTTTAAGGGATTGTATAACGATGTTATATTATGGCTTATCATAGTATAATGATATTGGTAATAATGTTTATTTGAAATATGATGGTCACACACACACACACACACACACACATACACACACACACACACACACACACACATATATATATATATGCGTTCATACATAAAGAAATACCAAAATTATGTTTATGTCTTTATTGGCCATTAAATATATGTATTTTGACTACTGTTCAAATATGTACATAATCAAACACTTTAGAGAAATACTTCAAAAGGGAATAAAATCAGGTTGTATTATTATTAATTTTCTATCATGTTGAGAATAGATAGAAAGAATAATAGTCTGAATACATTCTTTATTGTATCTATTACCACATAAATATAGTGATATAGTAGACCTCAAAGTGTTGTACAAAAGTAACTATTATATTCAATAGATCATTTTCCAAAACATTACAGTTGGTGTACCATAGACCAAAACTCCACAACCTTTTGTTCTTTAAAATAGAGCTCCAAGGAAGTCTACACAAAAACTGTATGTAACCGAAGTTAATGCGCACATAGGTCAGTCAAGGAATAAAATGGAAATCAAATACCTTTTTGGTAGGATTCTTCCTTCACCTGAGTGCATTGACCTTCCCAACATTGAAGAGAATTAAAGCGAGGGTTTTAGCAACTTCACTAGTATTCAAGTTTTTATGAAAACAAATAAAAATAGATCAAGGACACAACTTATCATGGATTCTGATGAGTGTCAGATCACCTTTTCTCCTTTTGAAGTAGTTGATCCATGATCTAGGAGAAGGAGGAGTGGATCTGTAACCATCTGATGGGTACCCTCGCAAATACGAAGGGGATCATCATTATTTTTTACCCATGCATAAATGTTGTATTTAATCAATTTAAACAATAGATAAATAAAAACTCTATTGGTTCAGTATCCTTGTACATATTCTCTAAAAATATTAAGTATCTAAAATACAGAGCATAGATTTATAGAAGAAACGCAAAATTCTAATCATTAAGGGAAACATATGTTTTAACAAAGAAGAAGCAACAAAAAGTTATTTTCCTCCTTACGGAAGACAAAATGATAATGACAAAGCCTATAGGAGAATTATAGAACTTTCTTCAAGAAAAATATATTTGGACCTTGGTCAAAATCCTGTTCAAATGGAAAAAAGGAGATGGAAGGAACTCATGGTCGCGAGGGTAAAAACCCAAGCCTAGTTAAACAATTTACAAGAAAAATCGAGTTGCCTTTATTTACACAGACAGAAACCTAACGATGGCGGAGGTAATAACTGTAATGTTTTCCTTTGTAGTATACCTAGGGAGGTAATATAGGCTACATAGGGAGGTACTATGGGGTGCCTAGGGAGGCACCCAATGGGAATGTGCTTATGTATTATTAGTGGAAGTCATTTAATATATGAGAATGTGGTCATTCAATGTAAGGTGGGCTAGGCCCACTATGGTAGTTAGATGTAATAAATGTGAGAAATCTCTCTAGAAGGTTCCTAGGAGATAGAGAGAGCTATATAAAGAGTTTAAGCAATGTAATGAAACATAGTGAAGAATATTGTCAATGCATCAAGCATTTCTTAAGGATTGTTATCCTTCCTTAAGGATTAATATATGGTGTTACCCTACCTTAAGGGTTTTGTCTACATTCTTGTGTTTAGTATTCTGGTGAATGGTTTGGTGTTTATTATTGATTTATTTTGAGATTTATCCTAAGATCTATTTAGGTACTTAACAATTGGTATCATATCACGTTCCTTGGCCAAAGAAGGGGATAATTGTTTGGCTCTTTTTGCAGATTTTTTCTAGAAAAAAAAGGAGGGTGGCACACTTCAGGTTAATATATGAATATTTTTTAGCATAATTTGGCTAAAAACATTGGGTACTTGAATTCCTCTCAGAAAAATACCCAATTTAAAAAAACAACATCAGCCGAAACAGAGTCTGAGAAGTAAAGTTATGAGCATTTTAAATTCAACGGTTTTTCAGGGCTTTTCTGGAAAAAACCACAACTTTCCGCAGTAAGTTATTTTTAACTTTAGTTTTTGTCAAAGATTTGTTCCAAAAATGGTATTTTTTACTAGAAGATACGTTGGCCCTAGTATTGAATAATTTATACAATATTACAAGTCATTATGGAAAGAGAAGTGGAAATATTTTGTATACTAGGGTTTCAAAGGTGATGCTCTCATATGGTGGAAATCATTTCACCATTTTGAGTGGATGTCACTTTCTGAGGAAGCACTTGAAAAAATACTTTTAGAAAAGTGGTATCATACAAAGTGTAAGGATAATGACATCACCAAGAGTTTATTTTCATGTGGAAAATCTATATTACAAGTTCATGGCTATATTCATAAAGAAAATGTCATTGTTTCTATTCACCCTAGTTGCAAACAAAATTTTATCAATATTTGGTTGGTTAATAGATTGCAAGTTCTGGCAAAGAATATTCAAATCACACAGGTTGCAGGTGAAAATGATAAAAAAAATTAAAGATTTGAAGCTCAGTATCGATAAATATGTGTTGCATTCATATTTTGAGGCTCTAGATATGGATGATGATGACATTGTTTTGGGATATAATTGGACAGAATCAGTGGGTACCATTAATATTAATGTGAAAAAGAAGTTTATAAATATTTGTTACAAGAAAAAGAAAATTACATTGCATGATGTGTCTCTTAGTAAGAAAGATGGGCCCATGGAAGATAGCAAAAAAATAATTGTCGAGACTGAAGTCGAATTAGAGTTAGAGTCTACAAAAGGAGATGAAGAAAAATTACAAGAAGGACATAATCAGGAAGCTATGGATATCATTGTCTCAAAGGCACAAATTGTTTCAGATTTGAAGAAAAAAGAACAGATTCCTACAGTTGTTGTATATCGCCATCCACATCATATAGAGACACAATAGTCATCAAGGCAAGGGCATGTGCATCAACACATTTATGCACCAGTAGGGCACTAGACAGGAAACCAATGAAGAGGTGCATGGAGGACTAGTGACACTACGAGAAGATCTCAGGCTACAGAAACAATCCCATGCAAACCCTGACATGATGTAGAGCAAGATCATGGTGGCAAGGAAACAAATGGACATCATGTTCGACTTCCATTGGGATGAATGGATGGTCGTACTTGGTACCAGTTGGATACATTTCTTAGTTGGTCATATTGCATGTTTTCTTCTCATGTTTCAAGGACTAAACATGTGAAGGGGGATGGAATGTAGTATACCTAGGGAGGTACCCAATGGGAAGGTGGTTATGTATTATTAGTGGAATTCATTTAATATATGAGAATGTGGTCATTCAATGTAAGGTGGACTAGGTACACTATATTAATAAAGGCTCACTATGGTAGTTAGATGTAATAAATGTAAGAAATCTCTCTAGAAGGCTCCTAGGAGATAGAGAGAGCTATATAAAGAAGTGTAAGCAATGTAATGAAAAATAGTGAAGAATATTGTTAGTGTATCAAGCATTTCTTGAGGAGAGTTATACTTCCTTAAGGATTAATATATGGTGTTACCCTACCTCAAGGGTTTTTTCTACAGTCTTGTGTTCAATATTTTGGTGAATGGTTTGGTGTTTATTATTGAYTTATTTTGAGATTTATCTTCWGATCTATTCAGGTACTTAAAATCCTTCTTGGATTAACCTAGATTACTGAACAATTCAGAGGAATAGATATGTTAGGGAAAGAAYGATCCAGAGAAATATTATAGAGGTAAACATTAAATATTAAAYAGTGGTAATCAATCCGCAGGTATTGGGTTTGATAAATATGATGAATAGTAAATAYGAATAGGAAGAATTTGAATGYGAATTATACCAACAAAGAATAGTATTGAAGATAATAAAATAAGTTTCACGGACTACAACCAGGTTCGATTTTTGTAAAAGTTTAATACCTTGACTGCATTCATTGTCAACCCTCACCCAAGGCTCATAATTCATGATTCATCCTAGCACAATAACCCAAGATGAGGTTGTGGGTCTATCTAACCTTGTGCTGACCGAAACCACTTGAATAAAGGGTACAATATATATATATTTTACCAAGAATTTATTCTTCAAAGAATCAAAATGCATAGATGAAGGAATAACTTATAGAGGATGAACATTGTAAATATATATATATATATATATATATATATATATATATATATATAAAGAAATTAACCCATAGAGACTTTCTTTTATACACAAAAAATATTCCATAGAGAACACAATATATTTTACCAAAACCTTATGCTACAGAGAAGCACGATACATAGACAGAAGAAGTACTTCATAGAGAACGCAACATATTTTACTAAAAACTTATTATACAGAGAGGCACGATGCATAGACGGAGGAAGTACTCCACAAAGAACAAACATAATATATATAATTATATATCAATAAATTGACTCACATATAATTTGTTTTATACACAGAAACTTCCACAGAGAACGGAAGGATGTTAGACGGAGGAGATAGTCCACAAAAGGAATGTTGTATTTACATTTACAAAGGAAACTAATGGATGGGGTACTTATATATTTTATACCTAGAGTATTGTTTCAAAGAAAACACATGTTGCTTGGACAAAAGTTAATATTTGCAAGAAGGAATTGGCACAAAGCACCACCATAAAGAAAAACCTAAACAATAGAAGAACCCTTATAAAATTTTCAAAGAAGTGTAATATAGTACTCAGCATTCCTGTGGAGATACTTCACAGAGCTGAAGGCCATAAAAAAATCGAATGTCATAACAGAGTCGAATTCCCATGTTGGACGCAAGGTGTAAACATAGAAATGATCAAGAAAAATGAGACTCAAGGGATTAGTTTACGAAAGAGTAATGGAACCTAAAAATTCTTAGTGATGGGAGGAGCGTCGGGTACACCACCCCACTCCTTTCCATGTGGGTTGTCAAAATTGTCGAGCAAGCAGTGGGTGATTCAATATAGTGGCAGGCCTAGAGGGTACTAGGTTGGTCAATCTGCCATTAATGGAATTTCCCTAGATTTAAATGCCAATACCAAACACCAGACGAGGTTTAGACATGACCTGGCTTCCAACTATTTTTTTTTTCAAACTGATGTAGGAGCATCACCTTCAAAGTCAAAATGCAAGAGTGAAGGAAAAGGAATGACATCTCAGCATGACAGAGTTTCAAATCAAAAATTAACTCAGAATTAAATCAGGTTGTTGAGATATTTTGTAAACAACATTTTAAAAATGTAACTTGTTTGTAAAGTTGTGAAGGACTGTAAGGGATTTCAAATATGGAGTGTTGACTCTTATCTGGCAACAATTATTATTTATTGTAATAGGACAAATTAGGTAACCTCTAAGATTTTGATAGGATAGGTTACAGAGAGGACAACGAGATCGTGGAGCCAGTCCTTAGATAGTTTTCATCGTTACATTGTAAAAGAAAGTTGTAATATCAGGAGATAGAGATAGATATCAGTAGAACATAATAGAGTAGAAGGAAGATGTAGTGGAGAACTACAAGACTATGTAATTTTTTTTCAAGAATGAATAGAATAAATAAAATTGTCCCAAATCTTGGACTGTGTTCATTTGATGTATGAGTGAATGAATGTTATATTATGTGTATGTGTTTTATTTCATTTCATTCATGTATGACTGTTCAAGAGATTGACTGTATGAGTTTGTGACGAAACTAGATGAGTTTAAATTGTTTCTCTTCTGACACTTGTATGAAAGGTGTGCATATCGAATGCAAGGAGTGCGTTGACTGAGTCTCAGAGTGATTCAAAGAAGTTCAGAGAGAACAAAGGGAACTTATACCAAGTACAATGTGTTCACAACGTCGAAGAACCCAAAACATATAAATTCCAGGTGGGCGAGAATAATTTATTTTCAAGAAATCCTTCAAACTAAGTTAATAAAATCTTGATAATGCAAGGTGTGCATGGGAAATTGAAATCCATTTAAGCACAAAGATCAGAAGGGATAACACTTTTTCAGAAGTGTTAACGAGATCCAAGAATTGGACTAGTAGGAGGATCAAAGGTTCTAAGTCTTTGAACACTTAGAAAATATTCTAAGTCATAGAGGAATCAAAATCTCATGAGAGAGGAGCGACAGTGGCCATTGGATCACAGTGTAATAGATCAACAGTCATCTAATGAGGGTAAGGTGCACGAGCCTTAGCTCTACTCTGTTAAGCCCTAATATTGGCTCACTACCCCTTAATTGGGGCATATTATATTAGTAATGTCATTTTATTTATGTCTTCTTTAGGTCATTAGTTGTAATTATACCTCCTAGTCTCCTATATATACCAAGGAGACATTTTCATTTTGAATCATCTTGTACTTGAACATTTAAGTGGGGTTAAAAGAGGTTGCCCCCTCGAAGAGGCTTATTATCTGAAATTATCTCTTTTTCAAGGCATTGAGTACTTTTTCAGAGGTTTTTCCATGCTATATTGATATTTGGTTCTTAACATATGGTATCAGAGCTCAAGGTTTTGGCGTTTCGCTGCTACATCTGAGACACCTTGGAATTTTCACTATAACTATTTTTATACAATGCTTGAGAAGGAATGGCTTGTAGGATATTTATTAGATGGATCAAGGTACGTTGGGTTAAAAATTCAGCTTCTGAGGCCTTATAATTTCGGAGATACAGCGTGAACAAGATAGGGTTCTGGAATCATCCTGAACTGAGTCATTGAGAAATTTTCACTATAAAAAAATTTCTGTAATGTTTCAGACCTTGAATTTCGAAGGATATTTACATAATGTAGTAAGGTATTTTTGGTAAACATTTCAGCTTCTGGGTCATCTTAAATTTGTAGATACAGCTTGTGTAAGATAAGGTATTTGACTAGTCCTATTGACTAGTCTCAAGAAGGTGTTCCAGGTAAAACAATCATAAATTATTCCTAGAGTATCCAAATTGAGTGGGATTGGTTTCGTTGGATCATGGGAAGTCTGTAGTATTTCTG
>ML788689.1:374166-386717 GCA_009831015.1 Picea engelmannii | reverse complement strand
TGGGGAGAGAAAAGTTAAGAGTTGAATGGTCCGAAGTCCAGAGTTCTAAAATGATCAACACCGTTGATTTCATGGTACAAGTGTCTGCAGATCATCAAATCCAGGGTATTGTAGTACGAAAGAGAGTTGGGTCTGATATTTCAAAACCTTGAAGTATGGAATCATGAATAGATCACATTCGTTAATTTAGGAGAGGCGGATCTAGTCCATAGATTGGAAGGCAAATATATGAACTGTCAATTCATACACTATCGTCAATATCGTGAGATCGATGCTCCCATAGCATTGCGGGGACAAGAGTTGTGCGGAGTTTAAAATATTGAGGGCAAGCCACAATCCAAATCATGGTTTCGTCAGGAGGACACGTGGAGGCTTGAGGAGAATTGTGAGCCCAAAAGTAGTTTGACTTCAAATTGCTTGTGGCCAAGCCCACAAACATGTGGTCATCACTCAAGATCACATCAAAAGAGAGGCTTATCCAAAAAGGAGATAGCACCCAAAAATTTGAGAGTTTTTGTAGAAGCGAAAGGAAAGGTCATGGGTATCATAAAACCGCACTAGAAGGCCGAAAGGACCTGTGTTTTATTTATACATGGGACTACCAAGGCCCTAAAGAGTCATTCGACTCAGAGAATCGAATATCCTTTGACCGTGAGGTCATGCATCCCTACGGGGGAGTAGGGGGGTTGCATCAGGTGGTATCAGATCTGATATTAAGTTTGTTTGTAGACAATAGACAAAGGAGAAAGGAGACAAATTGATATCAATTGTGGTATCAATAATTTGATTTATGTTTGTAGGTGACGCAGTGAAAACATGCCACCCAGAAGGCATAGAGTGAATGCATAAATGGAAGAAGAAATGAGGCAACTCCAAATGAGACTAAACACCATGGAAACAACACAGAGGAGAGAACCAGATGCTAGAGATATCAGTGAAGCTGAGACAGAAGAAGAATAGGTTGAAGAAAATGTAGAAGAGGATGTTGCACATGATCACTTAATAAAATTTGTTTCAAAAATAGGAGCGAGAGAAAGGATAGAGGTACCAATGTATAAAAGCAATTTAGAAGTTGAAGAATTGTTGGATTGGGTATGTGCTATGGAAAAATACTTCAATTATGAATATGTCGAAGAATACAAGATGGTGAAGCATGCAGTGACAAGACTGAAGGGGCATGCAACACTATGGTGGGATGAACTGCAAGCCGAACGCAGGAGAAATGGTAAGAAAAAAATTGAAAATTGGGATAGGATGGTAGCCAAGATGAAATCCAATTTTATCCCAAAGGATTACCAAATCAATCTGTTAAGGAGATTGCAGAACCTGAGAGAGAATATCTTATAAGTGAAAGAGTACACTGAAGAATTTTACAGACTGAACATCAGGGCTAGACAGAAATAAAATGAGGATGAAAATACATCCAGGTATATAAATTGGATGAGATATGAAATACAAGAGGAGATTAGCATGATGTCTATCAATAAATTTGAGGATTCTTATCAAGAAGCCTTGAAATATGAAGAAAAATTGGCCAGGAAACAAAGACAACGAAGCAGAGGAGGAATTTCAAGTAGAGGTAAGGGAACAAATAGAGAAAAGTTCTTGAATATGAAGCATGAAGTTGACAAACAACATAGTCAACATGATAAGGGTGGAAGTTATAAATAAGGACAACACGGAGGAGGAAGTTCATTTTCCAGAGGACGAGGAAGAGCCAGATGAGGCGTAGTAAAATGTTATACCTGTGGAAAACAGAGACACAAATCTTGGGAATGTCCTGAGAGAAAGAAAGAAGGAGGAGGTGAAGCACATGTTTATGAACCACATAAACATGTGGAAGAAGAAGCAGTAGAAGGAGGAAAGAACCTCATGATGAGGAATATTCTTCTTAAACCAGCGAAGGATATGGAGGAACTAGTTCAGTGAACAAGTCTGTTCAGAACTGATTGCAAGACGAAAGACAAAGTTTGTAAGGTGATCATAGAAAGTTGGAGCACTGACAATATAGTATCCATAGAGATGGTGGAGAAGTTGGATTTGAAGACAACTGCACATCCAAACCCATACAAGGTATCATGGTTGAAAAAATGACATCAAGTAATGGTAAGTCAACAATGTCAAGTCGAATTTAAAATAGGAGGTTATAGGGATGAAATATTATGTGATGTAATTCCTATGGATGTCTGTCATATTTTATTGGGGAGACCATGGCAGTTTGATAGAAAGGTTATTCATGATGGAAGAAAGAATAATTATACCCTAGAAAAGAATGGTAGGAAACATATGTTGTTACCAATCGAAGACAAAGAGAAAAAGAGGGAAGTTAGTTAAAGCATACTTCTCATGAGTGGGAAGGAACTATTGAATGAAGTCAAGAAGGAGAAATAAATATAGTTTGTTGTAGTGAGGAAGTCGAGAGTTATCCTTACAAATACTTATGTGGAAGATTTGCCTGAAGAAATCCAGGATCTGTTAGAAAACTTTGTTGACATAGTAGTGGATGAGTTACCTAACTCATTGCCACCCATTAGGAGTATAAGCCATTATATTGATCTTATTCCAGGATCTAGTTTACCAAACAAATAATCTTATAGGTTGACACCTAGAGATAATAAGGAAGTCAAAATTCAATTCCAAGAGTTGTTGGATAATTTTTTAGTCAAGGAAATCCCAAGCCCATGCACAGTACCAACTGTGTTAAGTCCAAAGAAGGATGGAGCATGGAGAATGTGTAGAGATTCCAAATCCATCAACAAGATAACCATTAGGTATAGATTTCCTTTACCAAGGATGGATGATTTGATGTATTTTTTGAGTGGAGCAATCTATTTTTCCAAGATAGACTTGAAGCGTGGATATCATCAAATAAGAATGAGAGAGGTAGATGAATGGAAAACAACATTCAAGACAAACGAATGATTGCTTGAATGGTTGATCATGCCATTTGGGTTGACAAATGCACCAAGCACATTTATGAGGTTGATGAATGAAGTATTGAAAGAATTCATAGGAAATTTTTTCATAGTATATCTGGATGACATACTAATCTTCAGTAAAACAAAGGGAGAATACTTAAGACATCTGACAACATTGATGGAAAAGTTTCAGCAGTTAACATTGTTGATAAATATGAAGAAAAGTTATTTTATGAAGACAAAACTCATATACTTGGGTTTTGTGATATCTTCAAATGAATTGAAGATGGATCCAGAAAATGTGAGAGAAATCAAAGAATGGCCATCGCCAAGCAACATATTTGAGGTAAGAAGCTTTCATGGGTCAGCAAGCTTTTATAGAAAGTTTATCAGAAATTTCAGTGGTATATGTGCACCCATGCTAGACACTGTAAAGAAGAAACGCAATTATTTTAAATGGACAGAGGAAGATGAAAAGAGTTTCAAGGTGTTGAAGGAGAAAATCACAGAACAACCAATTCTGGTCTTACCATATTTTGGAAAAACATTTCAAGTGAGATGTGATGCAAGTGGATTAGATATTGGAGCAGTATTGAGTCAGGATAATAGGCCAATTTTCTTATTTCAGTGAGAAACTGAATGATGCCAAGAAGAAGTATTCCACATATGACAAATAATTTTATGGAGTGATTCAATCTTTGAAGAAGTGGAGACACTATCTAATTACTAAAGAATTTTTCTTGTACAATGATAATCAAGCTTTGCAATTTATTACTAGGAAAGAAAAGTTGAATCAGAAACATGCAAAATGGGTAGAATTTATGAAAAAGTTTACTTTTGTTATTAAGCATATTGTTGGAACTACTAACAAAGTTGCAGATGCTTTGAGAAGAAGGAGTTTGATTGTACAGGAATTCCAAGTGGAGACCTTATGGTTTGAACACCTCAAGGAGATGTACAAAGAAGATGCATATTTTAAGGAAGCTTATGAGGCATGCAAGAGTCCTTTGTTGGGAGACAGAAGCCCATGGATTGAATGTTTGATCCAGGATGGATTAATGTTCAAGGGAAGCCAATTATGCATACTGAAATGCTCAATGAGAGATAACTTATTGAAAGAGAAATACATCAAAGGTTTAGCTAGACATTTTGGTCACGATAAGACATTTTCACAGCTAAGCAATTCATATTATTGGTTGAGCATAAGAGAAGAGGTGAAACATTTTGTGAACAAATGCAGAATTTGTCAGTATGCAAAAGGAAGACAACAGAACATTGATTTGTATCATCCATTACCAATTCCATAGAGGTTGTTGGATGCAATCAATATGGATTTTGTTTTGGTATTGACTAGAACTCAAAAAGGGAGTGATTCCATATTTGTTGTGGTGGACGGATTTTCAAAAATGGCACATTTCATACCATGCCAAAAGACAAACGATGCCACACACATAGTCAATTTGTTTTTCAGATAAGTAGTGAGACTACATGGATTGTCGAGGAGCATAGTCTTAGACATGGACACCAAATTTGTAGGACACTTTTGGAGGACTCTATAGAAGAGGCTAGGGACAAAGTTGTCCTTTAGTTTAGCAAATGACCCTCAGACAGATGGACATACTGAAGTAGTGAACAAGAGTCTAGGAAAATTGTTGAGAATATTAGTCACTTAGCAAGGTCATCAATGGGATCAGATTCTGGCACAAGTAGAATTTGCATTCAACAATTCAGTGAACAGGAGCATAGGGAAAATTCCATTTGAAATTGTGTATGTTATACAACCAAGAGGGATTACAAAGTTGAGAGATTTGAATCAAGATGAGTTCAGAAGTGTTGGAGAAGAGGATTTTGCAACATAAATGCAGAAACTCCATGAAATAGTCAAAGAACAGCTACATAACAACAACCAGAAACACAAGAGCAGAGTTGATAAAAAGAGGAGAGGATTTAAATTTAAAGTTGGAGATGAAGTTTTAGCTCATTTGAGAAAATAAAGGTTTCCAAGGGGAACATATAACAAATTGAAGACGAAGAAGATAGGACCATGCAGGATTCTCAGAAATTTGAAGCCAATGCTTATGAAATTGAGTTGCTAGACAATGTTGGGATATCGTTGATATTCAATGTTGCAGACCTGTATCCTTATTGGAGAGATGAGGTACGAGACTCAGATGATCAGAGAGAATTTCAGTGGGAATAACAATTGCCCACAACAGAAAAAAATCAAATGGAGAAAATCATTGAACAGAGAGATGGAAAAAAGACCGGGAGAATGACATATCCTCAATAATTAGTGAAGTGGAAAGATCATCCAATGGAAGATGCAAGTTGGGTTACATAACCTAATATTTTGAAGCATGGAAAGACAGTTGACGAGCTCATGGAAAGGAGTCCATGAAAATTTTAACCAAAGGAGTATGATGCAGGAGCATCTCCTTCAAAGTCAAAACACAAGCATGAAGGAGAAGGAACGACATCTCAGCATGACAGAGTTTCAAATAAAAAATTAACTCAGAATTAAATCGGGTTGTTGAGATATTTTGTAAACAAAATTTTAAAAAGGTAACTTGTTTGTAAAGTCATGAAGGACTGTAAGGGATTGCAGATATGGAGTGTTGACTCTTATCTGGCAATAGTTGTTAGTTATTGTAATAGGACAGAGTAGGTAACCGCTAAGAGTTTGATAGATAGGTTATAGATAGGACAATGAGTTTGTGGAGCCAGTCCTTAGAGAGTTTTCATCGTTACACTGTAAAAGAAAGTTGTAAGATTAGGAGATAGAGATAGAGATCAATAGAAAATAATTGAGTAGAAGGAAGACGCATTGGAGAACTGTAAGACTATGTAATTTGTTTTCAGGAATGAATAGAACAGACAAAATTGTCTCAAATATTGGATTGTGTTCATTTGATGTATGAGTGAATGAAAGCTATATTTTGTGTATGTGTTTTATTTGATTTTGTTCATGTATGATTGTTAGAGAGATTGACTATATGAGTTTGTGACGAAACTGGATGAGTTTCAATTGTTTCTCTTGTGACACTTGTATGCAAGGTATGCATCTTGAATGCAAGGAGTGAGTCGATTGAGTCTCGGAGTGATTCAGAGAAGTCCAGAGAGAACAAATGGAACTTAGACGAGGTGCAAGGTGTGCACAGCGTCAAAGATCGATCAAGTGTCGAAGAACCCGAAACAGAGAAATGCCAAGTGGGTGAGAAGAATTTATTTTCAAGAAATACTTCGAACTGAGTTATCACTTTAAGGAAAAATCTCAGAAGGGATATCACTTTTTCAGAAGTGTTAACAAGATCCAAGAATTAGACTCATAGGACAAGAAAAGGTTCGAAGCCTTTGAACACATAGAAAATATTCTAAGTCACAGAGGAATCAGAAGCTTAGGAGAGAGGAGTGACAGTGGCCATTGGATCACAACGTAATAGATCAACAACTGTATGATCAGGGTAAGGTGCACAAGAATTAGCGCTTCACACATAGAGGATAGAGAAAACTCGCCATCATTGACAAATGATATTTTTGAAGCCCGAAGAGCCGGAAACCTGAAGTAGAATCTCAGTCGTCCGATCACAGGAACAGATCTGAGTTGTCAAATTGTTTGGGTAAACTTCAAGCATCGCATCGCCAGAGTGGGTATGAGCCATCAGATATTGTGAGTCTGAGTGGAGGCAAGTGAAACTTGGGATTTCTGAAGTGCTAAGATTAGGATATCCGAAGTGAATCTAGACTTTTAGATCTAGGAGGACACGTGTCAACAGGTCAAAAGATCCAGAGGAAGGTGAAGGTCGAAGTTTTGAAACACCTGAATCCCAAAGAGCTGAAGAGATGAGAGATTTCAATCTATAGGTGGACACTTGTCAACATATCACGAGCTCTAGGTAAAGTCGTTATGGAGTTTTAGTTGAGAACTAAGACTGTCAAACCCCAAAGGCCCAAAGGGATTCAGCACCATCGGATCTAGGAGAGATGTGGCATAGATCCGTGCACTCCAGGTAAAGTCTCGAATTAATCCTCGATCATCAGATCATGAGGACATGTGACAAAGATCTGCATACTTCGCAAGGAGAGAAAAGTTGAGAGTTGAAAGGTCTGAAGTCCAGAGTTCCGAAGTGATTAACAAAGTTGATTTTGCAGGACAGGTTTCCACATATCGTCAACTCTAGGGGATTGTAGTACGGAAGAGAGTTGGGTCTGATATTTCAAAACCTTGAAGTCAAAAATCACGAAGAGATCACATCCATTGATTTAGGAGAGGCATATCCAGTCCATAGATTGGAAGGTGTAGATATGAATCGTCAATTCAGACACTATCGTCAAGATTGTGAGATGGACGATTCCGTAGCATTGCGGGGACAGGAGTTTCACGTAGTTTAAAATATTGAGGGCGGGCCGCAATCCAAATCGTGGTTTCGTTAGGAGGACACGTGGAGGCTTGAGAAGAATTGAGGGCCCAAAATTAGTTTGAATTCAAACCGCTTGTGGCCAAGCCTGCAACCACGTGGTCATCAACCAAGGTCACATCAAAAGAGAGGCTTATCTAAAAAGGAACTAGCGCCCAAAAATATGATATTTTTTGCATATGTGAAAGGAAAGGTCGAGGGTATCATAAAACCACACCAGAAGGTCGAAAGGATCCGTGTTTGATTTATACATGGGACTACCAAGGCCCTAAAGAGTCATTCGACTTAGAGAATCAGATATCCTTTGACCAGGAGGTTGCGTAGCCCTACGAGGGAGTATGGGGGATGCATAACAAACTCACTTAATTGTTGAGTTGACAGGTAACCCAATCACGGATCGATAATAACTTTCCCTAGTATAACTTCATACATAGACTATAAGATATATCATATGTTACTCTCACTTATACTATGGAACATGCTTAGTAGGGGGACAATTGTACCCTAGCGCATGGACTATGACCTAGAGTGGTTATGTAATACCCCAAGGTCGAGCCCCTACTGAATTGTAATTATGCTTATAGGCTGGTGAGCTGAGTGGTTATAAGCTGAGAGACTTATGTGTTTATTAGGCTGGTGATCCAAATTCCAAGGCCAATGAGCCTGATTTTGTATATGTAAGTATTCGCATCATTAATAAAATTACACTGTTGCGTGTAGATCGACCATGAATGAGAGTTATGGGGGACTAAACTCTACTAGGTAGGGTAAGGGAGGGGGGGCTAAGTGTATAGGTCTAGGGGATAAGATACAACGGTTTACCTCTAAGGGAATAATATTTTATTATTATTTCCCAAAGGGCTATGGTTGACTTAAGTGGTGTTGTCCTAAGTTCCCAGGGAAAAGGGAACGAGTGCTAAGTGGAACTCATGTGGCTCCAGGAAGACAAGTGTCTAACTGGATGCATGCAGTTAAAGATAAAGCGCCATCTCGTGTTGGGGGTTCGCTTTCCATTCTCCATCCACTGTCTAACAGTGAACCGAGGCATCCATCATGGACCCCTAGAACTAGTAACCTGTGAGTCAAATCATGTTGGGGGTTTGCTTCCCATTCTGTGTGACTCCCATCCTTGCGTCCTAACAAGTTTTGAGATCCTTCACCATTGTGTCTGAACTCTCGCGAGGTTAGTCACTCTGGAAGAGATTCATACTCCCCACTAATGTATGCACCATTGTAACCTGCAGATACTTGAGTTAGTCTATGTTTCTCCTATGAAACCCAATGCACCTGTAGTCGCCTAAGCCGTGTTGTGACTTAGCGTTGGGTTGTTGTCATTTTGGGTGCCCATAACTGTTTCTTGTTGTTGTTGTCACTCATATGTTAGCTTAAAGTTGTTGCAGTATTTCTTAGGATTTGAATTGAAGAAGTAGGTTGTTAGGACTATGAGCAACTCTCCCAGGTGAGAGAGTTTGTTGGGAAGTGAGTTCTCTTGGAAGGGAGTCTCGTAGCAGCTACAATACTCTGAGACTTCTGGTCCAGCCTGTTGCTGAAGCCCAAGGTAAGGGAGGTGTACTAGCCGATGGAATTGTATTAATGAAGGTGTACCCTCCTAGGGTGGAGAAGGTGTGTGGGGAATGAGGGTCTATGGGTTGTGGGCGTGAGTGGCTCCTAGGTTAAAAGATCCTTCCTGTTGTTTTGTGCAACTTCCTTATTTCCCTTGCCAAGCCTAGAATTCCCTTTCCGGATGGAGTTTAGTCCCAGCTCGAGGGTGACCTACTACTAAGAGTGATGAGAAGCATGTTCTAAGGAAGGGAGGTTCGTGGAAGGTCTGCACATAGTTGGTGTATTTATTCCAGCTAAAAGATAAGTATCATTTATGTGCTTAATTATGTATTTTATGCATGTTTGGGTTAGTTGAAATGTGTCATGTGTTCTGTTGCATGTGGACTTACTGTTAATCTCAATTTCATCTATACGGTAGCAGTAATTATTTGTTAATTGTCTTAAATTCATTAAAATGCATGTTATATATATGTGTGTGTGTGATTTCGCGTGGTAGCGTTACCTGGCCTGTTGGATGGCCAGGTTGTTTGGGTAGCATTATCAGAGTTTAGTGAAGTGTCATGTTGCTAGTGTTGCCAAGCTGGTTGGTGCCTGAGGATGTTACAATTTGGTATTAGAGCCATGGTTTCAACACTGAGCTTAGATGGGATGAATAAGTGGTCATTGGACCCAAGGTTTCAACTATAAATTGTGTCTAGAGGGACCAACTTTGAACCTTAGAATGTTCCAGAGAGCCAAGAGGTTACTTTGGCCTTGTTACTAAGATTAGGAGGTGTAGTGGTATTATAAAACCACAACAGACATGGTATTTGGCCACAAAGAGATATATCGCAAAACTTATGGTGTTGGGGCATTGGATCTGTTCGGAAGGGAAGGAAACCCTTTACAATCGTCAGATATGGAGAAAGTGCAGAAGGGTTAACCTGGAAGCCCTTCGAACTTCATGACATCAGTGAAGCTTGATGAAAAGATAAGAGAAAGGACAAAACCCAAAACTCCAAAGTTCTAAAGGAGATCTACACCATAGATCGGAGGAAAAGAGCTTGACCGTTAGATCAAGTAGAAGATAAGATCATATTTTTGAAGTTCGACGATCGGAAGAAGTGGGATGTCTTGATGCACAAACTTTTGAATCTCAAAGTTTCGAAGTGAAAAGTATATGTGGTGGGGCTGTATGACGTCACCAAGGCTAATGTCGACCTTCCACATGTCACGTGCCACCACCTGGGTTGGTGACATTTGTACTATGTGGACCCGGGGGTAAGAATTTCAGAATTTTTGAATTTGAAAGATGGGAAGGAAGAAAGTGTGAGAACTTCTGAAGTCCTAAATATCTGAACTTATAAAGTCCCAAAGCTTCGAACTTCCAAAGTCCCGAAGCTCTGAAGTCCCGAAACTCTGATGACAAAATTCCATAGTGGGTATCAGCCATTGGATGTTGGGTAGACGTGGACCGTTGATCCACCCTACTTCACGAGTTTGGTAATTCAAAATCCGAGAGATCGTTGGGGGGTGCTTTGAAAATTTTCGAAAGACAAAGGCCTGAGTAAGAACCTTTTGACCTAGCGCTTGGTCACAGCCCGTGATCACGTGAGTTGAGGACTAAGAAAAAGGGGCTAGTGTTAGAAAAACAGGACCGCGGAGCAATAAAATAAAACAAATACAGAAACAAAAAACAGAAGACACATAATACAAGAGAGACACAGATTTACATGGTTCACCCAGTGTGGGCTACATCCACTAGAGAAATTGCCAGGTCCTTCCTTTATTATTATCTAGCAAATGAAGGGATACAACCTACAACAAAAACCGCTGTAACTTCGTCTTCTTTCTCTCACAGTCTCCTCTCTTAGAATACAATATTCACCACCATCCATAGCCGCAATACATTTCCCTCATAAAAGAGGGTTGCCTTCTAGGGCAAAAAACCCTAACATAATCTCTACCATTAGATCTACGACCTTATAATGAATGGTCCAGATTTACAATGAAATTACAATATACTTTTACAAGGCATTTTTTACTTAGGGGGCTTCACCCCCGAACCCCCGCTGGGGGCCCACTTGCCCCCAGACCACCCAGCTGGGGGGATAGCCACCTCGGACCCCGCAGAGGGGGCACCCCCCCTCTGCACTCCCCCGCATGGAAGAGTGTACATACTTCTGGGGCGTAAATACTTCATGGGGTATAAACACGGCTGAAAGAAAGGACCTCTGAATCAGGAAGATAATCAGGCTCCACAACCAACAATCTCCCACTTGGAGACTGATCTCAACAACTCCACCGTTGTTGTATATGCTGGACTCTGAACCTTCTTGGAACTGGAAAATTTCTCATTTTCATCTTCATTCTTGAAGACCAACTAAAACTGAGCAGGAACTCAATTTCTCCCTGGTTACTCCCTTTGTTAACATGTCTGCAAGATTTTGGCTAGTGTGTATCTTTTCCAGCTTCTATTGTCCATCTTCCAAGGAGGATCGTATGAAGTTTTACCTCAACTGTATATGCTTAGTCTTCGAATGGAAGTCTGAGTTCTTTGCAAGGTGAATGGCACTCTGACTATCACAGTACAACTTCTTGTTCTCTTGCTTCTTTCCCAATTTCTCCAGAAACCTTTGTAACCAAATCATCTCTTTACTAGCCTCTGTAGCAGCAACATACTCTGCCTCTATTGTTGAAAGTGAAACAACCTTTTCCAGTTTTGAAATCCAACTTACTGCTATTCCACCTATAGTAAAAACATACCCTGTGGTGCTCCTCCTGTTGTATTTATCATCTGCCATATCTGAATCAACATATCCCTGTAGAAAAGTGTTTGAACCTCCAAAACATAATGCATGTGTGTTAGAAAAACAGGACCGCGGAGCAATAAAATAAAACAAATGCAGAAACAAAACACAGAAGACACATAATACAAGAGAGACATATATTTACATGGTTCACCCAGTGTGGGCTACGTCCACCAGATAAATTGCCAGGTCCTTGCTTTATTAGTATCCAGCAAATGATGGGATACAACCTACAGTAAAACCCGTTGTAACTTCCTCCTCTTTCTCTCATAGTCTCCTCTCTCAGAATACAATATTCACCATCAACCATAGCCGCAATACATTTCCCTCATCAAAGAGGGTTGCCTTCTAGGGAAAAAAACCCTAACATAATCTCTACCGTTAGATCTGCAACCTTATAATGAACGGTCCATATTTGCAATGAAATTATAATATACTTTATAAGGAAATTTTTGCTTCAGGGGCGTCACCCTAGAACCCCCGTTGGGGGCCCGCTTGCCCCTAGACACCCCAGCAGGGGGGATAGGCCCCCCAAACCTCGCAGAGGGGGTACCCCCTCTTCACTCCCTCGCGTGGAAGACTGTACATACTTCTGGGGTGTAAATACTTCATGGGGTATAAACACGGCTAAAATTAAAAGACCTATAAATCAGGAAGATAATCAGGCTCCACAACCAACAATCTCCCACTTGGATACTGATCTCAACAACTCCACCGCTTCTATATATGCTGGACTCTGAACCTTCTTGGACCTGGCAAATTTCTCATCTTCATCTTCATTCTTGAAGACCAACTGAAACTGAGAAAGAACTCAGTTTCTCCCTGGTTACTCCCTTTTTTAACATGTCTGCAGGATTCTGGCTAGT
>ML788689.1:359365-369676 GCA_009831015.1 Picea engelmannii | reverse complement strand
AAGGAATGGATGTCCATTTTGGACTCGAAGGATCGAACTCTAATGGGCATGGAGAAGAGATAGATAAGGAAGGGTACATGATGAAAATCATTGAACGATTTCAGAAATATGCCCAGACTCACTGAGAAGATAACAAAAATCTCATGAAAGTTAGGGATCAACAAGGAAAATTCAACTTAAAGTTGATGCAGAGTCTGGAAAGTATAAAAAAAAATTAGATAAGGAGAGTGACACAAGAAAAATAGGGATTTGCAAGACCCTTGAGAAGAAAATAAGATCAAGAAGCGTTACCAGGCATCATCGTCACTCCCCTAAACATTCCAATAAGGAGGCACATAGTAGTTCAAGCCCATATCCTACCAGAAATCATAGGAGATATGAAGTGGATGAAATAAACAAGATTAAGACTCTTACTTTTGACAAAGAACATAAGAAAGATGAATATGTTGAGACATGGTTGCTGGGCATGAGGAAATATTTCCAATTGCATAACTATTCTTCTCATGCAGAGGGAAGAATTGACATTTACGAACATAAAGGAAAGGCATCCATATGGTGGGAGAATCTTGTGCAAGTACAGAATGTCAGAGAGAATAATGTTACTTGGAGGGAGTTCAAGATACATTTTGAAAATAAGTACTTAACTAAGAGGTATTATGACAAGAAAATGAAAGAGTTCTTTGAACTCAAGCCGGGAATTATGTCCATTGATGAGTATGAAAGAAGATTCTTGTTGTTGTTGAAATATGTCCCCTTCATCAAGGACAAGACTGTCAAAATTCAAAGGTATTTGAGTGGACTGCCATCTTCCATCAGTGACAAGATCCAGTATGATGACCCAAAAACTATGGAAGAAACTATAAGGAGATAAAAATGCTTATATGATCAACAAAACGAAAAGCCTACTTTCCAAAAATCTTGGGAAGACAAGAAGAAGTTTAACAGGGAGCAGGGAAAAAGGGAATCAAACCACCATTTTTTAGGGATAGCCCTGAAGGACAACCATGTTTTAGAGAGCCCAGGAAGGATGAAGTAGGTGGGAAAATTCCAAGACAAACACCTATGGAATGTTGGGGTTGTAAAGGAAATCATAGGTACAAAGATTTCCCCCATAGAAATGACAAAGTGGGAGTTGTCCACAATGTTCAGTAGGCAGAAATAGTGGAGGACATGGGCAGTAGAGTACTAAGGATCTATGCAACCCTGGAAAACAAACAAGATGAGTTTTAGTCACACATGATTGAAGTGGAAGGTATGATCAACAATCGTGCCTTTACTATTTTAATTGATTCATGGGCTAGCCATAGTTATATATATCCTAGAGTGGTGGAAAGTTTGAAATTGTCTAGAAGAAAATATGGAAAATTATGATTAGTGTAGCTGGCTATAGGAACCAAGAGATAGGTTACGGAATTGGTTAATTCATGTCTAGTGGACATGAACGAACTGAGCACAAGATATGAATTCAACATTTTACCTTTAGGTTCTTATGACTGTCTAATTGGAATGGATTGGTTGGACCAGCACCACGCCATCTTAGATTTTCGTAACAAGGAATTCACTTGTTTGGATGAGGAAGGAAACCCAAGGAAAGTGTAGGGAATCTCAAGGGAAATTACTGTCAGAGAAATCTCAACAATGCAGTTGAAGAAGTGCTACAAGAAAGGTTGTCAATTATTTGCAGCCCATGTGGAGGAAGCACCTAAGGATAAGGTGTGAAATATTGAAGACCATGCAGTATTAAAATATTTTGAAGATGTATTTCAGGAGGTACCAAGACTACCCCCGAAGAGAGAAATTGACTTCTCTGTTAACATGATTCCTGGAGAAGCTCCAGTGTCAAAAACTCCCTATGGAATGAGTACACTAGAGTTGAAAGAGTTGCAACTACATCTTGAAGAGATTCTGAAGAAGGGGTATATATGCCCAAGGGTGTCACCTTGGGGTGCCCCTGTCCTGTTCATGAAGAAGAAGGATGGGACATTGATATTGTGCATCGATTTCAGACAATTGAACAAAGTGACTATTAAGAACAAGTATCCTCTGTCGAGGATCGAAGATCTCTTTGATCAGTTGAAGCATGCTAAGATATTATCAAAAATAGATCTCAGGTTAGGGTATCACCAGGTAAGGATAAAGGATGAAGATATCAACAAGACCTCCTTTAGAACAAGGTCTGGTCATTATGAATTCACAGTGGTGCGCTTTGGGTTGTCAAATGCACCCGTTGTTTTTATGTTCCTAATGAATGGTGTATTCAGAGAATATATAGACAAGTTTGTCATAGTCTTTTTGGATGACATCCTGGTGTATTCCAAGTCAAAGGAAGAGCATGAACATCATCTGAAGATGGTGTTGTAGGTTCTAAGAGATCACCAATTGTATTCCAAATTGAGAAAGTGCTCATTTTATCAAAAACAAATACATTACTTGGGACATATCATTTCAAAGGATGGGATAGCCATGGATCCTGAGAAGATAGAATCCATCATAGAATGGTTAGTGCCAAAGAATGTGACAGAATTTAGATTCTTTATGTGTCTATATTGCTATTACAGAAGGTTCATTGCAGGATTCCCAAGGATAGATTACCCCATCACTTCCTTGCAAAGGAAGGAGAAGAAATTTCAATGGACAAAAGAATGTGAGAGAAGCTTCCAACAATTGAAGCAACTGTTAACCAGTTCTCCGATCATAAGGATTGCAAACCCAAATAAAGATTTTGTAGTGTGTACAAATGCATGCAAAGAAGGATTGGGAGGATGCCTCAGACATAATGGGTTTGTAATATGTTATGAGTTTAGGAAACTGAAGGATCATGAAAATAAATATGCAACTCATGATTTGGAGTTGGCATCCATAGTGCACGCTCTGAGGAAATGGAGGCACTACCTCATTAGAAGGAGGTTCAAACTGAGGACAGAACATAACGATCTGAAGTATTTGTTTGATCAGCCAACCTTGAATGCTAGGAAGAGTATATGGTTGGAATTCCTTTGTGAGTATGACCTTATTATCAAGCATATCAAAGGAAAGGAGAACAAAGTGTTTGACGCACTCAACAGAAGAGTGCATGAACTACATGCTACAACTATTGGCATGTTTGAAACTAATATTAAAGGTAGAATTTTAGAAGCTGGAAATGCAAATTTGCAATACCTAGAATTGGTGGAAAAGATACAGCAAGGTAAGTTGCTACAGAAAGTGGAAGATTATAAATTGGGAGTTGATGGAACACTCTTGTACAAAAGTACAGTTTATGTACCTAATTTCCAAGAATTCAAAATTATGATTTTGAAAGAAATGCATAATGTGCCTTATGATGGGCACCCTAGATATTAGAAAATTGTGGTAGCAGTCAAGAGCCATTACGTTTGGCCTTGTATGAAGAAGTGTATTGGAGAATACATCGCTAGATGTATGGAGTGTCAGAAAGTTAAAGCTGAGCATAGGCACCCATCAGGGTTGCTATATCCTTTACCCATTCCTGAGTGGAAGTGGGAAGTGGTGACAATGGACTTCATCAAAGGATTGCCCAGAACCGACAAGCAACAAGATTCGATCATGGTGGTGGTGGATAATCTTATGAAATCTGCCCATTTTATTCCATTGCAGACTACTCACAAGGCAACTAATGTTGTCGATACCTATATGAAGGAAGTAGCACGATTGCACGGTATTCCCAAGACAATTTTGTATGACAGAGACCCAAAATTCACCTCAAAATTCTGGAAAGGGTTATTCAAAGGATTCATAACGAATCTAAACTTCAGCACAACCTATCGCCTTCAGTCAAATGGACAAACATAAAGAGTAAAACAAGTGATAGAAGATATGTTAAGGATGTATGTGGTGGACAAACCATCTAAATGGGGAGATTATCTACACTTGGTAGAATTTTCCTACAACAATGGGTATCAAGCATCACTGAAGATGAGCCCATTTGAAGCACTTTATGGTAGAAAGTGAAACACCCCAGTAAGTTGGGATAACCCAACTGATAGGGAAGTGATTGGGCCAAAGTTACTTAAGGAAATGGAAGAAAAAATGCTCAAGATTAACAAGAATTTGAAGGTTGCCCAAGACAAGTAGAAAATTTATGCTGATAAGAATAGGACCCATAGGGAGTTTAAAGTGGGTGATTATGTTTTCTTGAAACCGAAAGCCAACAAAAGTTCCCTGAAGTTGGGAAACTGTTCCAAGTTGGCAACCAGATATTGTGGACCATTTGAAATCCTGGAAAGGATTGGACCAGTTGCTTATATGAATGCATTGTCTGCATCTATGACTGTACATAATGTGTTTCATGTTTCATTGCTTAAGAAATATATACATGACCCTAATCATGTGATTGATTGGAATGTGATTCAGATGGAGCAAGAAGGCGTCTTCCAGGGGTATCCGGTGCATATACTGGACCAGAAAATCAAGCAGCTCTGGAATCAAGTCATAGGGCTTGTAAAATTCCAGTGGACATGGTATGCCTGAGGATGCAACATGGCAGCATGAGGATGCTATGAAAGCAGAGTACCCACGTATTTTTGAAGATTTTAGAAATCTTTTTGTTGTTGTGTAAATAAGTTGCACTAAGGAAAGTGAAAAAATGAGGGGAGGGGATTTTAATACCCCAAGGCCGAGCCCCTGCTGAATTGTAATTATGTTTATAGGCTGGTGAGAAGAGTGGTTATAAGATGAGAGAAATATGTGTTTATTAGGATGGCGAGACAAATTCCAAGGCCAATGAGCCTGATTTTGTATATGTAAGTACTCGCATCATTAATAAATTTACACTGCCGCATGTAGACTGACCACGAAGAAGAGTTATGGGGGACTAAAATCCACTAGGTAGGGTAAGGGAGGGGGGGCTAAGTGTCTAGGCCTAGGGGATAATCTATAAGGGATTACCTCTAAGGGAATAATATTTTATTATTATTTCCCAAAGGGATATGGTTGACTTAAGCGGTGCTGTCCTAAGTTCCTAGGGAAAAGGGAACGAGTGCTAAGTGGAACTCATGCAGCTCCAGGAAGACAAGTGTCGACCTAGGTGCATGCATTTAAAGTTGAAGCGTCAGCTCGTGTTAGGGGTTCACTTGTCATTGTCCATCCACTATTTAATCGTGAACCGGGGCATCCATCACAGGCCCCTGGAACCAGTAACCCGTGAGTAAAATCGTGTTGGGGGTTTGCTTACCATTCTGTGTGACTCCCATCCTTGCATCTGGATGAGTTTTGAGACCCTTCACCATTGCATATACAATATCATGAGGTTAGTGACCCTGGAAGAGATTCATACTCCCCACTGATGAACACGCCATTGTAACCTATAGATACTTGAGTTAGTCCATGTGTCTCTTGTGAAACCCGATGCAACTGTAGTCGCCTGAGGCGTGTTGTGACATAGCATTAGGTTGTTGTCATTTTGGGTGGAGATAACCATTTCTTGTTGAAGTTTTCACCCATATGTTAGCTGAAGGTTGTTGCAGTATTTCTTAGGAGTTGAATTGAAGAAGCAGTTTGCCAGGCCTGTGAGCAACTCTCCCAGGTGAGAGAGTTTGTTTGGAAGCAATTTCTCCTAGAAGGGAGTCTCGTAGCAGCTACAATACTCTTATACTTCTGGTCCAACTTATTGCTAAAGACCAAGGTAAGGGAGGTGTACTAACTGATGGAATTGTATTAGTGAAGGTGTACCCTCCTGGGGTGGAGCAGGCGTGTGGGGAAAGAGGGTTTGTGGGTTGTGGGCATAAGTGGCTCCTGGGATAAAAGATCCTTCCTGTTGTTTTGTGCAACTTCTTTGTTGTGCTTTCCAAGCCTAGAATTCCATTTCCCGGTGGAGTTTAGACCCATCTCGGGTGTGACCTACTGCTGAGAGTGACGAGCAACGTGGTCTAAGGCTAGGAGGTTCGTGGAAGGTTTGGATGCGGTTGGTGGATTTACTCCAGCTAAAAGATAAGTATCATTTATGTGCTTAATTATGTATTTTATGCATGTTTGGGTTACTTGAAATGTATCATATGTTCCGTTGCATGTGGACTTACTGTTAATCTCAATTGCATCTGTATGGTAGCAGTAATTTTGTGTTAGTTGTTTTAAATTCATTAAAATGCATGTTATATATATGTGTGTGTGTGTGTGTGTGTGTGTGTGTGTGTGTGTGTGGTAGCATTACGCGAGATGTTGGAGGGCTAGGTTGTTTGGGTAGCGTTATCAGAGTTTAGTGAAGTGTCATGTTGGTGGCATTGCCTAGCCTGTTGGTGGTCGGGGATGTTATAGGTTATAATAGTATAGTCATAGTTCTTAGTTTAAGTCTCAACTTATGTAATATAGATGTTTATGCATAGCATATAGGTTATAATAGTGGGATGGGGATATTGTTATAACTTTATTGATTATGGTTAGCATGGGCTCAATGAAACCCCAACTTGTTTTGTATTCAAACTTTAGACAGGACCTAAATAGTCCTAGTAACCTCATAACAATAGTCAATGTTAGAAACTTTAATGTAGTAGCAAGAAGAATAGATTTCGAGTATATCAAATGAGATGACTATGGCATGTTTTCATGAATAGTAGTAGTAAGTTATCATTGGGTACTAAACCTCATACATTATGTTAATCTAGTAGAGAAACACTTTTATGAACATAAATAGTGACGTAGATTTATAAGGATTATTTTGTATGTCACGACAATTTCAATAATTTCTAGTTGTTATTCCCCTGATCAATTTTTTTTTTAATTTTACTGAAATTTGGGATACGTTACACATCCAAAGATGCATTTATTTTTTGAATTTTTTTGCCAATATGTCCAACTGTTGAAGCTTCTTGTAGATTATGGACTGGATTTTTAATTGATGGGTTTAAGTGTGGACAATTTCTCTGCATCTGGCATTCTCCACACTCCCAACATTTCAACAGTTTATTTCTCTGCATATGGGACTTTCCACGATCTTCTTGAATCCCAAATTAACTGGTTTATTTCCCCCCTGAGAATGCTATGTGCTAGTGGGATAGTCCTTCCTTTGGAATCCTTTAGTCATGTTACGGTAAGGGGTCGATTGGAAACCTTTTGTTCTGTTGAATAAATTTTTCCTAGTTCTTATCTTTCCATGCATTAGGATTTTCATATGTATGTTTATACTATTCATAACACATTCTAGCCTTCTTAAATACCTCATTCAAATATTTAGGATTATCGAATTCAATTTTGTCTTTATAAGACCATGGTAGACAACTAAACAACCTTTGAATATTTAATTCATCTTCTTCGATATAAGGCATAAACCTCAATAGATCTAGAAATTTATTAATTAGATCATCCATATACATTTTTCCTATTCTCAATTCATAAAATTATTTAGTTTTTATTTCATAATAAATTTTTGATAGGTATTGTTTCTTGAAATTCTTTTTGAATTATGGCCATTCCATCCTTTTTTCTTTCAATTCTTTAGCTAGCTTCAGGTCTTGACACCAGATACTAGGATTCCCTTTTAAATTATAAATGATCATTCTAACCTTCATATTACAAGAATAATTATAAATCTGAAAGTGTTTCTCTATGTCTAGCAACCATGCTTCAACTTCTACACTAGTATGTGATTCTCCATCAAAGGTGGAGGGGTTTATATTTTTGAATTCACCTTCTAAGTGATCCAATTGTTTTCTCTTCTTTCATGTAGATGCCTTGTTTTATGTCATGTGTGTGTCCTTAAAAGAACTATTTTTTTTCTATTTCATGACTAGAATTCTTTGAGGACTTTTTGTTGGACAACTGAGAGGAGGGGGGGGGGGTGAATCAGTTGCTACCGTACTTAAAAAATTATTCCCATTTTAAACTCTTTACAGAAAACTCAATAACGATCAAAATAATGAAGGGAAGTAAGCAATAAAATATTCAACATCAATCACACACATGAAACATATAGAGACATATATTTCCTGGGGAAACCCATAAAGGGAAAAACCTCTTCTTATTGATATGATAAGTATCTTTATTTTATGTACATTATCATTCTTATGAGCTCCAACTCCTCTTGAGGCTAAAACCTTTGTTTTACAAGCAACAACTTGCTAAGAGCACCAACTCTCTGGTTTCTCTAGCACCAACTCCCTGATTGTTCCAGCACCAACTGGATGAAAGCACCAACTCCCTGATTGTTCCAGCACCAACTGGATGAAAGCACCAACTTTCAATCACACCGACACCATCCTGTATAATAGATAACAATAGTTCTCCCTTGCACCACCTTACCACCCCATTTTTTTTTGTCTGCAACTAGATGGAAGCTACAACTCCCTGTGTTTAAGAACCCACTTGAAACTCTGATGAAAACAATCCTCCCTAGAACCTCCCTACCACCCTGATTATAAAAACTTTGTTACTAAAACTTATTACAGTGATACAGTGTTTGTCAAAGGATTTCCAGTCTCATCACTGTTCTGCTACATCGCTCTGCTCTACCTGAACTCCTCAGATTTATTTTCCTCTCTCAGATATACATTTCCGTTCTATGTATTTCTTCTTCACTTTATGGTCTATGTATTATTTTCATTCTATGCACTACACCTCTTCTGTGCATTTTAGCTACTATACATAGAATGCTTCTACCCGCATGAATAACTCTCAACAGAATCCCCTGTTATAAAAATAGGACCACGGGGCAATAAAATAAAACAAATGCAGAAACAAAACACAGAAGACACACAATACAAGAGAGACACAAATTTATGTGGTTCACCCAGTGTGGGCTACGTCCACCAGAGAAATTTCCAGGTCCTTCCTTTATTATTATCCAACAAATGAAGGGATACAACCTACAGCAAAACCTGTTGTAACTTCCTCTTCTTTCTCTCACGGTCTCCTCTCTCAGAATACAATATTCACTATCAACCATAGCCGCAATACATTTCCCTCATAAGAGAGGGTTGCCTTCTAGGGAAAAAAACCCTAACATAATCTCTACCATTAGATCTGTGACCTTATATGAATGGTCCAGATTTACAATGAAATTACAATATACTTTTACAAGGCAATTTTTGCTTCGGGGGCTTCACCCCCGAACCTCTGTTGGGGGCCCGCTTGCCCCGAGACCCCCCAGTCGGGGGGATATACCCCCTAGACCCCGAAGAGGGGGTACCCCCTCTGCACTCCCCCGCGTGGAAGAGTGTACATACTTATGGGGTGTAAATACTTCATGGGGTATAAACACGGCTGACAACAAAGACCTCTGAATCAGGAAGATAATTAGGCTCCACAACCAACAATATCCCGCTTGGATACTGATCTCAACAACTCCACCGCTGTATATGTTGTACTTTGAACCTTCTTGGACTTGGAAAATTTCTCATCTTCATCTTCATTATTGAAGACCAACTGAAACTGAGCAGGAACTCAGTTTCTCCCTGGTTACTCCCTTTGTTAACATGTCTGCTGGATTCTGGCTAGTGTGTACCTTTTCCAGCTTCAATTGTCCATCTTCCAAGGCAGATCGTATGAAGTGGTACCTCAACTATATATGCTTAGTCTTCGAATGGAAGGTTGAGTTCTTTGCAAGGTGAATGGCACTCTGACTGTCACAGTGCAACCTGTTGTTCTCCTGCTTATTTCCCAATTCCTCCATAAACCTTTGTAACCAAATCATCTCTTTACTAGCCTCTGTAGCAGAAACATACTCTGCCTCTATTGTTGAAAGTGAAAAAACCTTTTACAGTTTCGAAATCCAACTTACTGTTGTTCCACCTATAGTAAAAACATACCCTGTAGTGCTCCTCATGCTGTCTTTATCACCTGCCATATCTGAATCAACATATCCCTGTAGAAAAGTGTCTGAACCTCCAAAACATAATGCATGTGACCTCTCAAATAACTAAGAATCCACTTTACTGCCTCCCAATGTTCTTTACCTAGATTTTTCATATACCTGCTCACAATTCCCACTACATGTGCAATATCTGGTCTTGTGCAAACCATTGCATATATCAAGCTACCAACTGCTGATGAATAACGGACCCTGGACATGTATTCCATCTCCTCCTGTGTCTTGGGACACATTTCCTTATTTAATTTGAAATGGCTGGCCAAAGGTGTACTAAATGGTTTTGCATTCTGCATTCTAAACCTCTCCAACACCTTTTCTGTGTACTCACCCTAAGACAATGTCAATTTGAGATATTTCCTGTCTCTTGTTATTCTCATGCCAAGGATTTTCTTTGCAGCACCCAAATCCTTCATCGCAAATGAATTGGCTAATTTCTTCTTGAGCACATTTATATCCTGCATATAAGTCCCTGCAACAAGCATGTCATCTACATA
>ML788689.1:335302-356982 GCA_009831015.1 Picea engelmannii | reverse complement strand
TCCATGTTCAACGCATTTCCTGATGTCTCACCTGTGCTTTTCCGTCGCATTTCCTCACTAAGGATAACACCAACAACATCATCAAATTTTAAATTATTTGAACCAGAGATAGAGTTACTTACAGCCATGACCAAGCCATTCCATCTTTCTGACAATGATCACAAGATTAGAAGATCCCTAACCTCATCATCAAATTCCACTTCTACAGAACTTAGTTGATTAGTAACCATATTAAATTCATTTAGATGATCTGCAACAGACCCACCTTCGAACATATTCATATTAAATAATCTCTTCATTAGAAATACCTTATTCGACGCCGAGGGTTTTTCATACAATTTGGCCAATGCGTCCATCAAACCCTTCATTGTCTTTTCTTTCGAAATATTGAAAGCCACCGATGTTGCCAGGCTCTGCCGTATCGTTCCTAGAGCCTTTTTGTCAATAATATCCCATTCTTCGTCCTTCATGGCCGCCGGCTTCTTTGCTACTCCGCTCAATGGTAGGAATAGATCCTTCTGATATAAATAGTCTTCCATCTACATCTTCCATAACTAGTAGTTTTGGCCGTTAAATTTCTCAACCCTAAACTTTCCATCTTCCGACATTGCTCCCACTCGAACTAGGAACCCTCTTTTCCTGTGAGTTACCTTATGCTCTGATACTAGTTGTTAGAAAAATAGGACCGCAGAGAAATAAAATAAAACAAATGCAGAAACAAAACACATAAGACACACAATACAAGAGAGACACAAATTTACGTGGTTCACCCAGTGTGGGCTACGTCCACCAGAGAAATTGCCAGGTCCTTCATTTATTATTATCCAACAAATGAAGGGATACAACCTACAGAAAAACCTGTTGTAACTTCCTCTTCTTTCTCTCACAGTCTCCTCTCTCAGAATACAATATTCACTATCAACCATAGCCGCAATATATTTCCCTCATAAGAGAGGGTTGCCTTCTAGGGAAAAAAACCCTAACATAATCTCTACCGTTAGATCTGCGACCTTATATGAACGGTCCAGATTTACAATGAAATTACAATATACTTTTACAAGGCACTTTTTTCTTCGAGGGCTTCGCCCCCGATCCCCCGCTTGCCCCCAGACCCCCCAGCCGGGGGCATAGTCCCCCCGGACCCCGCAGAGGGGGTACCCCCTCTACACTGCCCTGCATGGAAGAGTGTACATACTTATGGGGTGTAAATACTTCATGGGGTATAAACACGGCTGAAAGAAAAGACCTCTGAATCAGGAAGATAATCAGGCTCCACAACCAACATCCCCCATCTCCTCTCTGTTATGTGTACATTTATCATGCCAAGTCCTATGCTAGATCATACACCTAACTCTTCATTCTCTCTGGTGATCAGGTTGAGTCTGTTCTTCATCAGTGGTCGTTATCCTGAGATTATTTTCCTTCTCCGACAGTTACAGTCTTCGATGCTTTTCCATATGTCAATTGTCTCTATGATGAGTCTTCATCCTACTGGTAGTTACCTCGAGACTCTTCAACTCCTCTGGTGATCACCCTGAATCTCCTCGAATTCTCTGGAATATGGAATCACTCCATTTCTGGAAGTTACAATTAGTATGTTCCGATAGTTACATAGAGAACCTATGCGCGCTCATCCCACCTTTTCCCTTCCTAAGAAAAAATTCATAGAAGGCGCTAGATTTTCTTTCTAATCCCCTTCCTTTTATGTGACCATCGGCAGTGACCAAAATCCTATTCAAAAGGTTCTTCCTGATCTCCCGAACTCCAAAGTGGAGCTTAGCAACATGCTAGCTCATCCCTTGAAATGACCTTGGGTGATAATCTCATGTGACCACGCGATTGCGGGCACGTCCAAAGGTGGTGTATATCAAACTGCTTTTCGCCCTGCAATTTACCTCCAACTGCCATGTACCCTTTCTCCAAAAACATGGTTTAAATTGCGGCCTTCTCATGAAAAATTAAGACATGAACATGTTCTGGCCCCTCAATGCGATGGGACCGTTGATCTTACGATCTTGATGGTGCTCCTGAGTGGACGGATTAGATTGGATGGTTTATTTCACAGAAACAAATCAATTGTCAGATTTGATCTTTATGCTCATCCGTTCATTGTTCAATTCGACGACTAGGACTTAATCAAACATTGATATGGACAGTTGTCAGAACTTCGCCCTTCAAAACTTCAGGATTTCATCTTTTCAAAATTACACTATCCTTCCACTGTACTATGATCAATGGTAGAGAATACACCTGAAGTGATCTTTCAGATTAGGCGACCCGTGTCCTTACTGAGGTGGTTTTCTAACATGGGTGAGATGTGTAGGCAGTGCAGTGGAGAGTGGAGGCAGAGTGCGGTAGTGGAGTGTTATGTGTAGCGGGTAGTGGAGTGTGACGTCGGAGCGCGGAGGTGGTATGTATGAGTGATTTGACAGTTTACTCAGAGGGGGGGTCAAGCGGTAAGTGGTAATGAGAGAGGGGGGTCTTATTTAATAGAAAGGTGACACGTATGAGGGTCCCACAAGGAAAATACCACCAACTCGGACCCCCCCCATGGTTAAAGGAAGAAAGCTCGAGGGGGTGTCTGATATACCCTGTCGACCGTAGATCTGAGTCCCCGATTCTCGACCGCTGAGATTAGCATGAACTTTACCCAACTTATCCTATCCTTCAACTTTAGAATGATTAGATGATTGTTATCTTCTTTATATGATCTGATGGTCGAGGATTCATTTCGGCTCTCCAGGTCTCCGGACTTCGGGAATTTCAAATATCAAACTGAATTCTTGAAGTGAGATTTTTCCAGAGAGTAACGTCATCACATATTTATACCCAAAAAAAATGACGTTCGTCTGATCAGGATGTTAATAAACAGTCTGATCTGTGTGTGATGCATCTCTTCTAGCTTATCATTTCCTTCCACTTATAATGATCCAACGGCTAACGCAAATTTGTGTTTGATCCGATGGCTGATGGGTATTCGGATAATCAAATTATCAACTCTTTAGCCTCGTTTAACTTACCCTTCAGGTAATTCGATCCGACGGTTGACGGATATTCGGGTGATCATGATCTCATAAATCTTCCCTTGCTTATCCTGTCCTTCCACTAATTCAATCTGATGGTCATCACATTTTCTCCAGATCCGATGGTCCACATTCATTTCAGATTTCGGGCTTTGGGTAATTCAACTTTCAATTTGCCAATTCTTCCGAAGTGAGATTCCACGAAGGGTAACCTCCTCACAAATACAATGGATCTAACAGTTGCTAGTCTTTTGGATCGATGATCCAATGCCACTATCGCTCTTCCTCTCGATCTTTTGATCCTTCTAAATTAAAATGTTTTTTAAGTGTTCACGGGTCTTGAAATTTTCTCCTCCTTCGATTCTGTCTCTTGGACCTCGTCTACAATTCTGGAAACTGCTATCTCTTCTAATATTTCTTATTTCTGCATATTGTTTGCTTCTACTTCCGAGCTTATGATTTTCTTGTAAAACATCGACGTGGTTGTTCTTTCCATCAATGACAAGCACACACTTTCATGTAAAACATGCCAACAATCTCCCCCTTTGGCATTGATGGAAACCCTAAAAGGTTCATGCTTGGACCTCCAACTGTAGCATCCAAACCACTCCTTTTCTCCCCCTTTGACATCAATTTCAAAGAAAACATGCTCCCCCTAAGTTGTTGCAGTACTTTGCAGAGGTATCATATATTCAACCAACACATACTCCCCCTAACAGGATGGAGTCTCTTAGGTTGATAATGGGGTCACATCCAACTTCTGGCGTAGATAATCAAACTGATCTTTTGTAAGCGGTTTAGTGAAGATATCAACAATTTGATTTTTGGATGGAATATAATGAAAAGAAACAACAGTGTTGGTCACCTGTTCCCTCAATAAGTGATACTTTATGAGTATATTCTTGGTCTTGGAGTGAAATACAGGATTCTTTGACACACTGATTGCACTAGTATTATCACAATGAATTGGGATCGGTGCAGTATAATTTACCTCCAAGTCTGCAAGTGTTTGAATCATCCATAATACTTGGGTACAACAAGTGCCAGCTACAATGTAATCATCTTATGTAGTCGATAAGGAAATGGAACCTTTCTTCTTTCTCAACCATGCTACAAGAGAATCTCCTAAGAAGAATGCACCTCCACCCATGCTTTACCTTTCATCCATGTAGTTATCCCAATCAACATTTGAATAGACTGATAATTGAAAATTCTGATTCCTAGGATACCATAGGCCATAGTTCATTGTTCCTTTCAAATATTTTAATATTATTTTGATGGCTATCAGATGCCTATGTTTAGGTGTATACTGATACCTTCCTACCATTCCAGCAAGATGCATTATGTCTGGATGAGATGATGTGTTGTACAACAGGTTGCCTATCATAGACCTATATGAACTCTAATCAACATTAGGTGAGTCATCATCCTTTCTTATATTGCATCGAGTGACCATAGGTGTGCTCATATGTGTATAATATTCCATTTGAAACCTTTTCAATATTTCTCTTAGATATTTCTCCTCAGAACTAAATAGTCCTTTAGACCTCTGAGTAATTTGCAGACCAAGAAAAAATGATAGTTCCCCTATCATAGACATTTCAAATTCAGACTGCATGGCAGAAGCAAACCATTTTACCAGTGAAGCATTATTACTTTTGAAGATGATGTCATCTACATAGACCAACACAATGACCAAATCATTACCCTCTTTTTTGATATATAGATTGATGTCAATTGTTCCTCTCTTGAACCCTTTTTCTTGAGGATACTTATCCAGTCTGTAGTACCAGGCAAGAGGAGCTTCTTTAAACCCATACAAGGTTTTCTTCATCTTGCAGACAAAGTTAGGGTTATCTGACAGTTGGAAACCTTCTGGTTGTTCCATATAGAATTCTTATTTTATATGTCCATTTAGAAAATATGACTTCACATCCATTTGATAGACTTTAAAATTCTTATGACAAGCATGCGCAAGAAACATTCTAATAGATTCTAATATTGCTATGGGTGAAAATGTTTCATCAAAATCCAATCCTTCTATTTGACCATACCCTTTATTGACCAATATGGCTTTATTCCTGACAATTTGTCCTTCTTCATTCATTTTATTCTTAAACACCCATTTGGATCCAATTACATTCTTATCTACTAGTCTAGGAACAAGCTCCCAAGTATTGTTCTTCTCAATCTGATCCAATTCCTCGTTCATTGATTGTAACCAATTTACATCTTCACTAGCTTCATTGAAGTTCTTATGATGGATATATGTGATTGCTCGATGTATTTTATTATCCTTCTCCTAGTTTGTACACCTTTGTATTTCTCACCAATTATCTGACTTGTAGGATGATTCTTTTGAGTAATTATGGAGGAAGGATTTGATGTTGTCTACTGATTTGAGTCTGCCTGAGTGTTTGTATCTTCATCTGACTTAGAGTCTTCTTTTTATGATTCTTGGACCTATTCATCTTCAACTTCAACTATATCCTCTGTTGTTGATTCAATATTTCTCACCTCTCTTACTGGAACTCCTTCATCAATTTTTATGTCAATTCAATCAACCAATTTATGCAGCCTCTTATTATAGCATCTATATCCTTTACTGTTTGTAGCATACCCTAAGAAGATGCCTTCATCATCCCTATCATCATACTTGCCAAGGTTTTCATTATTATTCTTTATGTAGCACTTAATCCCAAAGACTTTGAAGTGTTTGATTGTAGTAGGTCTTCCATGCCATAATTCATAAGGTGTCTTGTCACGGTGTGGTCTGAGGTGAGTTTTGTTAAGAATATGGATTGTTGTGTGTATTGCTTCTACCTAATAGGTTTGACCAATGTTCTTCTCATTCATCATTGACCTAGCCATTTGCTGAACTGTTTTGTTTTGCCTCTCAATTACTCCATTTTGCAGTGGAGTTCCTGGGATTGTGTATTCTCTTTTGATCCCATGTTTATCATAGAATTCTTTGAAATCACTTAACATAAATTCTCCTCCTCTATCTAATCTTACAACCTTTAATCTGTTGTTTGTTTGATTCTTAGTTAAATCCTTGAATATTTTAAATTTCTCAAATGCTTCAACTTTTTCTTTGAGAAAAACAACCCAAGTGAGTCTAGAGTAATCATCAATGATCAACATGAAGTAGTTTTCCTTCCTTGTTCCTTCATGTCTTGATGGTCCACATAAATCCATATGAACTAATCGGAGTGGTTTCTGTGTTGAAGTAGAGTTCTTGGATTTAAACTGTGTCCTGGTTAGCTTTCCTACTTGGCATGGTTTACACAAAGAATCTCGTGGCTTTGATATTCTTGGAAGATATTTTACTTCCTCAAGATTTTTGAGCTTGATTAAGTGGTCAAAGTTTAGATGTCCAAGTCTCCTATGCCATAACCATATCTCATCATGTTTTCTTATATGACACTCTTCTCTATGTTCTTTCAACACATATACATTATTATTTGTCCTTATGCCTTTAGCCACCACTTGTCCTTAGTTTACAGACTTTATCTTACAATCTTTGGAAGTGAACACCACTTCACATCCTCTGTCACACATTTGACTTACACTAAGCAAATTATGTTTCAGCCCATCTACAAGAAGGACATCCTGGGCTTTTCCTTTTCCATTACTTAAACTCACCATCCCTTTACCCTTGATTTTACTTGGTTCATCATTTCCAAAGGTCACATTTCCTATTTTTCCTTTACTTATAGACATAAACTTATCCTTGTCTCCATTCATGTGTTTGAAACATCCATTGTTTATATACCAGGGGTCCTTTTGTTTTTGAGTTGAAAGTACTAGACCACATTTTTCACTATCTTTCTTTTTCCATGTGCTGGCATTTTTAGCTAAGTATTTTATATTTGTATCTGTTTTGTAATTATTTAGATGGTAGTTTGCAGCTTTGTGGCCGAAGTTATGACAGTTATAGCATTCGAGATCATTGTTCAATAGGTCAAAGTGATTGGTGCAACTTTGTCTACTCATTGGTTTTTTAGTTATATGTTGCAAATATTGTTTATTTCTTGATCTCCTCAGTTGAATGTCTCTAAACTTAATTTGACAATTTACAATATTATGACCAAAATTAGAGCAGTAAAAACAGTAACCATGGAATAAATTTTGGTACCTGAAGGATGGCCTTCTTCTTGGTATTTGTTTCTCCATCTTTTGATATCTTGGTTTTTTATCAGGGATAATCTTATCTTTATTAGATTTTGGTGACAAAGTACTCACATGTTCTGATTGTCTGATGAATTGGAACTTGATCATCTTTACTGGGTCTTTGCTTTCTGTCTGTTTGTTGCTTGAACCACTTACATAACCTAAACCAGTCTTCAAAAAAGGAGATATATGTTTTCTCAGAATGTCATTTAGTTATATTGAGGATTTAATGCTTGGAAGATTTTGGAGATACAATTATTTAAACTTCTCCTTCTCTTTTCTAGTTTTTACTACCTCTTCTTCCAAGGCTTCACATCTTGCCTTCTTTTCTAATAATTGTTGTTTCATAACATTTTTTATTTTCTTTGCCTCTTCTAGCTCCACTTTTAGCAGGGCAAAGTCTTCATCGGGTTTTTTACCATTCTTTTCAAACTACATCAGCAACTGCTTTTTTTGTCTCTTCTTAAGTCTGAGTTTGTCAATCTCTTCTAAAGCACTGATTAGTTAACCTTCCATATCAATCACAACTTCTTCATCATTAACATCACTTCCTATGTTTTTATTATCATAATCCTCTTTGAACATAAGCATAAATTCATTAACTTTATCTTCACAGGAAGAGTCACTATCTATGTCTTCTGAAGAGTCATCATTGTTTACACATAAAATTTTCTTTTTACCAAATCTATTGGGTTTGTACTTCTTTTCACCTTCAGAATTTTGATCCTGCTTCTTGTGTGGACACTTAGATGAAAAGTGACCTATATTTCCACAGTTAAAACACTTGAAGGGAAACTTTCCTTGATACTTTCCTGATCCTTTCTTTAGTCGTCTCACAAATTTTGCTTAAATTTCATCAAGCTCAGATTCCTCATTCTTATCTGCTTTAAAAAATGCTTCTCTAGTGATGGATTTATCTTTACCTATCCTCATTTCATATGCAGTCAACGTTCCTAGAATTTGATCAAAATCCAAATCTTTTAGATCATTAAGTTCTTCTATAGCAGAGACCTTTGTGTTGAACCTATCTGGAAGAGATCTCAAAATTTTATGAACTAAAAAGGATTCCTCAATTTTTTCACCAAGTGTTTTCATTTCATTTACTAGTTCTTCAATTCTCAGAAAGTACTTCCCAATAGTTTCATCTTCTTTCATATGTAGTTGCCCAAACTGTACTCTATAGGTTTGAAGCTTGGCATCCTTTACCTTCTCATTACCTTCATAACTGCTAATGAGTTTGTCCCACATGTCTCTGGCAGAATATAAGTGCATAACATTTACAAATTCTGCTTCTGCAAGCCCACTCAGAATAGCATTCATAGCCTTAGCGTCAAAGCTGAATTATATCTTGTCATCCTTATTAGCTAGTACAACTGACTTTACATAACTAGTCTCTACCACATCCCAGACATCTGCACCTAAATCCATTATGTCGGTTCTCATCCTAACTTTCCAGAAGGAAAATTTTGTTCCATTAAATAGGGGGGCCTTATTGTTTGAAGTTCCTTCATGACTTGACATGTTTAAGCTTACTGATCTACCTTTAAATAAAATGAACCGGATCTGATAGCAATTGTTGGACAAATAAGAGGGGGGGTGAATCATTTATTACTATGCTTAAACAATTATGACCATTTTAAAATATTTATAGAACACTGAATAACGATCACAATAATGCAGGGAAGTAAGAAATAGAATATTCAACATCAATCACACACATGAAACATACAGAGACAGATATTTCCTGAGGAAACCCATAAAGGGAAAAACCTCTTCTTCTTGATATCATAAGTATCTTTATTTTCTGTACATTATCATTCTTATGAGATCCAATTCCTCTTGAGGCTACAACCTTTGTTTTACAAGAAGAAACTTGTTGAGAGAACCAACTCTCTGGTTTCTCTAGCACCCACTAGAAGGAAGCACCAAATTCTTGAGTGTTCCAGCACCAACTGGATGGAAGCACCAACTTCCAGTCACACAGGCACCATCATGTATAACAAAGAACAATAGTTCTCCCTTTCACAACCCTACCACCCCAGTTTTTTTCTGGCTGGAAGCAGATGGAAGCTACAACTCCTTGTGTTCAAGCACCCACTCGAAACTCCAAGGACAACAATCATCCCTAGCACCTCCCTACTACCCTGATTATAAAAACTTTGTTACTGAAACTTATTATAGTGATACAGTGTTTGTCAAAGGCTTACACGTCTCATCACTATTCTTCTACACTTCTCTTCTCTTCCTGCTCTCCTCGACTTTCTCTACCTCTCTCAGATATACATTTTTATTCTATGTATTTCTTCTGCGCTTTATTCTCTATGTATTATTTCGATTCTATGCGCTTCGCCTCTTCTATGTGTTTTAGCTTCTACACACAACATGCTTCTACCCGCATGAATAACTCTCAACATAATCCCCCATATCTTCTTTGTTTTGCATATATTTATCATTCCAAGTCCTCTGCTAGATCATACACCAAACACTTCATTCTCTCTGGCGATCATGCTGAGTCTTTTCTTCATCAGTCGTCATTATCCTGACATTCTTTGGCTTCTCTGGTAGTTATAATATTCGACACTTTTCCATCTGTCAGTTGTCTCTATGATGAGCCTTCATCCTACTAGTAGTTATCTCAAGACTCTTCATCTCCTCTAGCGATCACCCCGAACCTCTTCGAATTCTCTGCCAGATGCAATCACTTTGTTTTTGGCAGTTACAATCAGTCTATTCCAGAAGTTACAAAGAGAACCTCTGCGCGCTCATCCCTTTGGCGCCTTTTCCCTTCCTGAGAAAAACTTCATAGCATGCACTAGATTTTCTTGCTAAGCCCCTTCCTTTTATGCGACCATTGGTGGTGACCAAACGCCTATTCAAAGGGTGCTTCCTGATCTCCCGAACTTCAAAGTGGAGCTTAGCGACGTGCTAGCTCCTCCCTTAATATGACCTTGGGTGATGATCTCATGTGACCACGTGATTGTGGGTGTGTCCAAAGGTGGTGTAGATCAAACTACGTTTTTCCCTGTAATTTACCTCCAACTGCCATGTACCCTTTCTCCAAAACCATGGGTTCAATTGCGATCCACTCGTGAAAATTTAAGACACGAGCATGTTCTGGCCCAGCAATGCGACGAGACCGTTGATCTTACGATCTTGACGATGCTCCTGAGTGGACAGATTAGATTGGATGGTTTATTTCACAGAAACAAATCAATGGTCAGATTTGATCCTTACACTCATCCGTTCATTGTTCAATCTGGTGGCTAGGACTTAATCAAACATTGATATGGACTGTTGTCGGAACTTCTCCCTTCGAAACTTCGGGATTTCAGAGTTTCAAACTTACACTATCCTTCCATTGTACTATGATCAACAGTTGAGAATACACCCAAAGTGATATTTCAGATCAGATGACTCATGTCCTTGCTGAGGTGGTCTACTGATGTGGGTGAGATGTGTAGGAAGTGTAGTGGAGAGTGGAGGCAGAGCGCGGTAGTGGAGTGTGATGTTGGACTATAGAGGTGGTATGTATGAGTGGTTTGGTGGTTTACTCGGAGGGAGGGGTCAGGAGGTAAGTGGTAATGAGTGAGGGGGGTCCGAGTTAATATAAAGGTGACAGGTATGAGGGTCCCACAAGGAAAATATCACCAACTCAGAGCCCCCCCCACAGTTAAAGGAAGAAATCTCTCCGGGAGGGGGGTCTGATATGCCTTGTCAACCGTAGATTCGAGTCCCCAATTCTAGGCCATTGAGATCAACGTGCCCTTTACCCAACTTATCCTTTCCTTCCACTTTAGAATGATCTGACAGCTACGATATTCTTCAGATGATCTGACGGTCAAGGATTCATTTCGGCTCTCCGAGTCTCAGGACTTCGGGAATTTCAAATATCAAACTGAATTCTTGAAGTGAGATTTTTCCGGAGAGTAACCTCCTCACATATTTATACCGAAAACGAATGACATTCGTTGGATTAAGATCTTAGATCAACAGTCCGATCTGTCTGCGATGAAGCTCTTCTATCTTATCTTGTCCTTCTACTTATAACGATCCAACGACTAACGAAAATTCATGTTTGATCCAAAGGCTAATCGATATTCGGATAATCAAATTCTCAACTCTTTAGCCCCATTTAACTTACCCTTCTATTAATTCAATCCGAAAGTCAACGGATATTCGGGTGATCGTGATCTCAAATCTCAACCCTTTCTTATCCTTTCCTTCCACTAATTCAATCCGACGATCATCGCATTTTCTCTAGATCCGATGGTCCACATTCATTTCAGATTTTGGGCTTCAGGTAATTCAACTTTCAATTTCCCAATTCTACTGAAGTTAGATTCCCCGAAGGGTAACCTCCTCGCAAATCCATTGGATCTAATGGTTGTTGGTCTTTTGGATTGGTGATCCAATGCCACTATCTCTCTTCCTCATGAACTTCTGATATCTCTGACTTAGAAGATTTTCTAAGTGTTCACGGGTCTTAACCTTTGCTCCTCCCGCGAGTCCGTATGTTGGACCTCGTCTGCAATTCTGGAAACTTCTATCTCTTTTGAGCTTTATTGTTTCTGCTTACTATTCACTTCTCCTCCTGAGCTTATTTTTTTCTTGTAAAACATCGATGTTGTTGTTCTTTCCATCAATGAAAAGAACACGCTTTCCTGTAAAACATGCCAACACTTCTTACTAACCTCCTCTTCCATATCATTATTTCTTAGACTCTTATTTGTTTCTATATTACGTAACAACATTTCATTAATTTCCTGTTGATCTTCCTGAGATTTCTTTAATTTTTTATTATCATCTTTAAACACCTACAATTCCACAATACGATTCCTCATCGTTTCCAATACTTGGGTGGTTGAACTTCTTCCACTGTGATGTTCTGGGTTTCTAGGAATCTCTTAATTGTTATTCCTATCAAGTCTATCTCCTTCTCCATTCTGCGCTGACATTTTTACAAAAGACAATTTGGACAGATTCTGTTTGTAACAACAAATATTATTTGTTAGATTTTTCCCTTAACAAAATAACTTTCTATTGTTTCCCTTAGCCCTAAGTGTTGTAACCAACAATTCTGATACCATATGTAACAGATCCAAAATTCCATAAAAAATCTCTTTTTTTTTTGTTGTAAAAGTTATTCTTAAGGATAAGTTATTTATCAATTCTGGACTTGGTAGAATTTAAACAATTAGTTCCTCAAATGATGTACTACAAAGTTATAAAAACAACGAAAAAAACTTATTATTGTTCCCTTAAAACACTATATATAACCCTATGAGCATTGGTTATAAAATACAGATTACTTCAAAAATAAACTAGGAAACCATCCCTATAACCTTGTGGAAACATTCTATTCTACTAAACTTTGCACAGAACCCTCACGATTGAGTATAGGGGAATAGATCAAGGGTAGAGGTGAATAAAATTTTACACCCACTTATACTAGGTGGCATCAATTACTATCTTAAAGTTTTTATTTAATGAATCTTTAATTTATTCATTAAAACCATTCCTTGACAGTTGGTCACCATATTTCGGGGAAAAGGATGTGTTAGCATTTTTTTAGACTATAGTACGTACACGTCTGCTCCAACTTTTCGTCAACCAATGCCATGACTCCACACCTAACATATCACATGGCTTATGGTTTATGTGTCTATATATGAAATTCAGATGAGAAGCTTGAAGCTCCGTTCCCAATTGACTACAATGGTTAGCATCATTTTCAACATACACCTCTATCAATTACCTCCAAGAGTTGTTCCTCTCCATAGTCTTTTTTGTTTTATTAATACTCTGTAAAACAAATATGGCTATTTCTCATAGTGATTTTTGTGGAAACCTCATCAGATAATGTATTCGAATTATTGTATGGTCCTCTGCATACATGGACCCTTTTGTTTCTACACTCGTTTATTCCCGTGGAAGAGAGTTTGAAGAGGTGGACAAGTCTATGGTTGTTGAAGGTAATAACTTAATACCTTACTCTGTAATTGATACTACATTCATGCATGCATAGGAGTGTTATCCTTGATTTTGTTTCATCGAATGCTTATGTAATCTTCAAGATATCGTTAAAAAAAAAAAGATAGAACCTCAACTTCAAAGGATAGGGTTTTCCTAAAGAAGACTACTAATAGAAACTACATTTCATATTTACTTTTTCCCAAGATATTCCGTTAAAAAAATGGATGGATACTAGCTTCAAATCTTATGGGTATTATTCTATAGCCTGAAATGTTTTTTATTAGCACACGTAGTCTCTCCCGGACTATATCCAAATTTTAGAAAAAACACTCTCCGTCCACTACCTTGTATTTCACATGAAACCCCTGGGTTTTCTATAGTGTCCATACCGTTGAGGGTGTTTTTATTAAAATATACATTATTCTGTGAATCCATAAATTTACCCTAAGTTTATCATGTTTTTACAATACTTTCAGAGGAAAATTTCATAATCGTTTGGCAGTTTCGTTTGACATTCTTCTCTTAATAATTATTATAGTGTTGAAATATTTGTTACACTGTATATTTCGAGGTAATTATGATTTTTCCTTTAAGTATATAAATCTATAGAAACTATTCTTTGTATTTCATATATGGTAGAGAACCATTCATACTGGAATTAGTTTGGCCTGTTTGAAATATGAATAAAATAACTCTTGTTTATTTATGTGTTTACTTGTAACCTCTAGTTATCTTATGCGACTGCAATCTAATGATGGAACCCTTCATTTTTCAAGGGAAACCCATCATAATGTGCATGACCTTTCCCTCAATGCAATGGAGATACCTCAAATCAAATTCATCTTACCCAGAAAGGTACACGTACCAAAAAAAAATCATTTTTAAGAGAAAGAAAATAATAATATTATGTTTATGCTTTTCCACATGAAGGGATTTTATTTGAATTGGTATTGCTACAGATCTTCAGATAAGTATTACTATTTGTTTTTTCTAAGTTCTTTGTTGTATAAGGTTTTTGAATAGAATTCCCATACTAAGATTTTTCTTTTTATCCTTACTTTGTAGGTGGGGACAACATCATTGTTATGAAGGATCAACCATTAACTTGAGAAAGGCACTCAAGTTACAAACTTAGATATTTTTCCTACAAATAAATCTCCTTAACAAAATAGGGATTCTATTCATTTCTCCTTGCTCATATCCGAATAGGGTCTATCTGGCCTTTTTGGTTTTATTTAGATAGATCAAAATTTAAAATTTGTTTACCGCATCTCCTTTTAGTCAAGATCAAATAGATTCCTCTTTCTCTATAATTTCCATTACCTATATGTGATATATCATATTTGTATGTGTAGGTTCCCTTGAATCACATTTCCTTTTAATTAATACATGAATTTAATATTTGATAAGTTGTAAATAACCTATACTACAGGTAAACAAAATTTATTTTTTTATGTAATGAATTCATTCATGCTTTCTAGTATACCTATATTGATAAAGAGATAATATAAAATACATATTTGGTAATATTCATGACGTAAATCATAGATAACTTCATTCTTATGGTAATCTGTAGCTTACTATTAAGAAACGAAGTTTACACATATGTATTTTATTTCCTTTTTCTTTTATTTATTTCCATATCCTAAAAGTACAATTAAAAACACTTCTACTCATCATTCTCTAAGCTATGTAGCCCTTGTTATCTAGATATTCCATAACTGTAAATATTGAGGAACTATGCTACTATACATAGTTCATATGACTATACAGTATGCATTCGAATTTTATTTCTCATGATTAAAATACATAATTTTATACTCCATGTAAAGAAGGTAATTCATTTAACTCAAACAAAATACTTGCATCTATATAAAATTGATTATGTACATTCATACAATTTTGTATCTTCGTGCATGCAATTTTGTAGCTACATAATATATATATATATATATATATATATATATATATATATATATATATATATATATATATTCAACATAAAAAAACAAGATGTCTCAAATATGTAGCTGCATAATTTAATAAAATAAATCCAATACAATACAATAATACATAGCTATGTAGATTATTTATTGCATATATCATCCATTCAAAAATTCGATAACATGAAAGGTAAAGAGTTAGAGAGACATATTTGAACCAAGTATGTTGGGAAAACAAATGCAATAGCCATGTTCCACCCAAACGTAGATCTAGAACATCCACAATTAATTGTCTTCATCACCCCCTAGCTTGACCATGACTCCACAAGGGAAAACTGAGCATCACTCCTTAGCCACTCTCTCTCTAAAGAGTTCAGAAAATCATGTTCCTAACACCATATGTGCTCATAATAGAAAACAATCATTTTCCCAACATACTAAGCAGTGTCTTGCCTACCACATATGTTGTATATATATCATTTTTCCATTGCCTAGGATTTTCCATTCCTTTCCCTCCTTGGGAAATTCACATCTTTACAAATCCCTGATTTTTAGGGATTTCCAGTGACAGAACTCAACTTATGACACTTGTAAAAATTAGCTCTGAGCTAACTCAAACATGTTCCCCACTCATGGAGTCATAGTCAGTTATTTTTAACATAGATGTTCCATCTATTTTCTATCATTTAATTTATTAAAATATTTGTCTCATACATGTGTCCATCAAAAGAGGACAGTTGGCAAGTCAAACTTTTGTCCAACAATCATAAAAATAATAATTACATACTTCCACAAATTAAAATTCAAATTTCCAAAAATGGAAATTTATTTTTAAAATAACAACTTTAAAATAATTTGTTTTGAATATTTGAAGATGTCACAAAAAATGTGTCCAAGATTTTACTTCACAGCTTCAAATAATCATAATGATGCAAATATGAACATCATCATAATTCATCATGTGATCACTCACTGGTCTAGAAATCTTCCTCAAGTCCTCTATCTAGAGTTGGACAACGCTACTCGTGAAAATACAAATGAAATTGTGTTTGGATATCTAAGCATGGTTGTTGATTTGGGAATATTTCAAAAGATGAAAGTTGGTTTCCTTCTTATTGGCACACTCGTGATCATATTAATCAAATGTTCAGTTGTTTTTCAATAACATTGAAGAGTGGTGTAACAAACTGGTCAAAAAAAAAAGAACCCAAAGGTTTACTAACTCGGAGCGTTAGAGAGGAAAGCCCATGTTATATGAGTAAATCTTCACCTACTATCTCTATTATATGCATACAAGATAGTGATATTACTAAGCTATACACCTATAGTAGTGTAAGTGCTAAGCCATAGTGAAAGTCGAGTGCTAGCCTTGAGAAGTTGTTGTCTCCATTCTTTTCAAAAGAAGAAACTCTTTTAGCATAAGCTGAAAAATGTTTTAATCCTACCATCATTGTTACACATCAAAATGCCACACTTAAGTACCTCACCCTAAGTGTCACAAGTGTCGTAAAAGTGTCATATGCACCTTGTGAAGTGTTGCATACACCTTGACACCATGAAAGAATAATTGTCACAATCCCTAGTCAATGTGGATGAGAAATATATTATATGAAGATCAATAATAATAATAATAATAATAATAATCTATTTTTAAGGTCACGGCCAAGCCAGCACACCAAATTGGTGTATGAGACCCCCTTGTTTGTGGGACAAGGGACCCCCCTCCGCCCAACGATAACAAGGGGGTCTCATACACCAATTTTGTGTGTTGGCTTGGCCGTGACCTTAAAAATAGATTATTATTATTATTATATGAAGATCAAAATATTATGTACACATGAATTATTTATTAATATTAATAGAAAAGAAATTAATTTAGTGTGAGAATCCACCTCACATTTAGTTTACTAATCTCAAGGAGAGGTTCAAAATCTCATGGATGATTGAGATATTTTCTCAAACCAAAATGTTATTTTGGTGGATCTTGAGAGATATTTCCTCAAAATACTTGAGAGATATTTTCTCCCTAAAAATAATTGAGAGATATTTTCTCCCTAAAAATATTGGAGATCCCATTCTAGTGGATCTAGTGAGTGATCTTCTACATGGTGGTTAAGCCTCCAAATCCTATATAATGAGGGATTTCCATGGAGAAAGGAAGGAAGGAGGAAGATTTTAGATATCAAACTTATGATCTTGGTAGCATCGTGCAAGGGATGGACAAGGGGAGCTTGGAGGAGTTTTGCATCATCATCCATGTTTGTAAGTATTCTCTTTGGGTTCTCATTTTAATATACTTGGCCTATTTCATTCAATCTTGTGTATTCTTGCATATGCTTGTCTATTGTTGCTTCAACCTTTGTAGATGAATTTGTTTAATCTAATCTTGTAGAGTAGGAGTTAGTTGTTCCTCTATGTTGTCTATTGCATTGTAGGTATCAAATTGCGCTAAGGAGCTTGGAGATCAAGCTCGGATTGGAAGCAACGAGGACAAAATTTTGAACTGGGTTCATCAAACCTTTTCTCCTTCTCTCTCTTTCTGATTAGTTAAACTAAATTCAAATGGATGTTAGTGTCCATTTTTGTTTTTCTGTCTTGGTATAGGGGTCATTAATCGAAGGGAAATTCACTTGTCCACAGGGGAATATTTTCATAAAAAAAATTGGCAGCTCCATTGGGGAAGGACATTGACTTGTCTTTCCTTGGATCATCTGATATTTTTCCCACCTTTAGATCATATTTGTTGTTTATTTTGTATCTACTTCCCTTTCTATCTTCTTCATTAAATATTTCACAATTTTTTTGGCAAACGTTTCTGAGGTTTAAGCCTTATTTTTTACTTTTTGGGAAGGGTATCATTCCTCTAATGTGTATACCATAGTGTTGATCTATTATTAATTCTCCCCTGTAGTGTATAACAGAGAATTGTAGAACTCTTTCGCTTTGGAAATAGGAGCATTGATATCCTTTTCTGGTTTTTCTGCCCCTTTCTGCTCCCTTTTTCTCAGTCTAATCCTGAAGGAATTTTTTATCAGAGACCTTTGAATACTCTTGAATTTGTTTTGCTAAGAGTTGGCCATTTGTCATTCATTTTTGTTTATCCTATGAGTTAAAAAAATTTCTATTAGTTTTGACACCCTTGGGTTAACATAATCCCTTGGTTGTTTTTGCCTTTTGATTTTATCTGATCTTCGTCTCCTAAAGCTTTCACATTGCTTGGTTGTTTAGGATTGTTCTTCAACTAAGGTTTGCAAAGGTTGCTTGGTATTGATCCTTCTTGTCTTCATTTGAAACATCTCACTTTTATGGATGATTAGGACTCTTATGAGAACCTAGCTTGATTTATGTTTCTTGTTTCTCATCATTTGAGTATTTTCATGAGTGTTCGTTTTCTTTCTCTTTTGCATCATTGACTTCTTGATTGAAGAGGTTATTCCCTAATCGTTTTCTTTTGGTTCTCATCAATTTGAGTGCGCTTTGTTTGATTGATTTTTACCTCATAGTTCTTTGTTTTAAACGTAGATCTCTTTCATCTGAAAGTTAAGAAGAGAAAATTTTGCATATCTCCTTGCATAATTAATCAAACGAAGAATTTTTTCATTCATTAGGAAGTATGCTTTGGTTTATTTTTGGAAAAAGATCTAGTTTTTCATGTGCATTTTAGTTTTCGGAAACATTTTCTTGGTATTTTGGCATCATATTGATCGCAGAAATTGAAAGTTGCATTGTTTTGAGTGCTTTCTTGTGTTAAGAAGAACATAACTCTTCTCCTTCCCATACGTAGAATTCATCGAAAGAAAGAACTACATATCATTCTTTTGCATTTTATTGGATTCAAGTCTCTTACACATCATCAGTTTCATATCCGTGAACCCTTTGACTTTAAATCCATTAAAATAAACCATATGTTAATAAAATCAATTCAAATATATATTTTTTAGCACACCAACAATAGCCTAGGATTAGGGTTGTTATAGAAAGATTTTCCTCACCCTATGAAATCTTGCACAGAAGGCCTTTTTCCATTTCCCTATGCAGACTTATCATCCATGTTTGTAAAATATAGAGCTAAAAATACATATTTTTCCACATGTATGCATCTTGCCTACTATACAGCATGCGTATACATAGGCTACTCCACTACAACCTGAGTACATCAAGATTTGTGCCAAAAAATGAAAATTAATGTCAGGTTTCCATGTCACGACAGGAGATCTATGATTCTTGGCATTCCATGTACTAGAAACATTCCGACTCAACCCTTCATTTCCATTTTGAAGGTTATAAATGGGCCAATTTTGAGCTATAGAAAGAGGAGAAAGAATTCAACTTTGAGAGCAAAGTTACTCTGGAGAAATTATCTACTTCATATTGAGTCTACATCCCTTTGTCCTTTAAGTCTGAACACAATGTTCAACCCCCAAGCTCTTCCCTTGTTTATTGAGAACCTCATTGTTTCTCTTTTATGAGCTTGCCTTTGGTGGAGGATTGAAGTGGTAGAGGCCCAGCTGGAAGGAACTTAGTTTCTCGGTTCTGAACCGTGCCGACATAGAAGTATGTAACATTTTCACTTATGTTGATCATATATTAATAGAAATAGTCTTTTCCTATCCAATTTATATCTTGAAAATAATTGAATTGTTATTCCATGGGTGTATTTTTCATGTTTATTAATGGATTATGCTATTGAATGTGCTAACATCATTTATTATCACTGTATGCTTGCTTTTCTTGGTTTTTGAGGACTATTTGCAGGTATATTGCTTTGGGTCAAGTGCTCAATGGTGGACTTCATTGAACGTCTGGACGAGGTAGGCCTTTTATCTTGTCTTGCTAGAATATTTGTTTTCATAGCATAATTGAGAAGATAGTTGATTTCTACAGTCATTTCCATCTATTGTGGTTTACCATATCCATAGAGAGATTTTCCTCGTAACAAGGGTCTTTGGACTAGGTGAAGTGAGTAAATTGTCCAAGACTACTAAAGAGACTGTAGAACACTAAAGAGTGTATAAATCCATCTTTTGTATAAGCATAGTCAAGAACCCCATCTCACATAGAGGATAAACACGAGGTCGCGTGTAGTAGAGCAGTAAAGAGTACCCTTCCAAAGCTTAATGAATTGTAGTGGAAAGATTGTATATTGTGGGCTGGTCTTGAGAAACCACTGGTTTAATTTGGTATTGGTTCTTCGTGAACTAATATTTCATTCAGGGTCCTATAAAGTCCTACCAGTCCACTTGTCTTCAATTCTCTTGAATATCTTCATACTTTGATATCTTTCCCATACGTTCGGTCCCGAATGTGGACTTTACCCCCCAGGAGGCTGACTGTGAGTTAGTAACCCTAGTATCCTTTCCTAGGTACCTATAGAGGTGAATATGGGGGGATTACCATAGTACCTGGGGTGTACATCGTATCACAATCTCAGTACCCTTGGAGGGTGATCCCAAGAAAGTTAGGGTTTCTTGCATCGAGAAGGGTTTTTATGTGGAGGTCAGGGTAGTTGCTTCTTAATTCTTTGTTGGAATCTTGATATCCCATCTTCAAAATATCCTTGAATATGTTTTCTCTTGGTTGATTTCTTTTAGTTTTCATAGAGTGTGTTTATTTTTTTTTATAGTCATCCTTAGGATCAGAATTTTCACAGTATACAAGGTATGGAACATGACACTTAAGAACCAAAAAAAAATATTTCTTACGAAGCAGTGATCTCAGATCACACTTCTAAAATTGGGAGTGTCTCTCTTGGAAGTGGCCATCACGTTGAAGAACCGGTCCCAACCTTCGTAGAAATCCTGCCATCTTTTTTGAATCCTCCATTTACTGATCCACTTGGCCAACCACTCTTTGATCCAACTTCCATGAGATATGTTGATTCCTTTTCTTCTTACTATTTACCAATCAGTTCAACCACTACACCATCCTTTGGCATGAACCCACTTATTTTTGGTTTTCCTGAAGGACTTGGGAATTCATCTTTTTCTACAAATCCCATAGTTTATATTGTTGGTTCTTATTCTTTACCGGAAAGATCGTTGACTCGGGTGACCTTGACTCAACCACTTTTGCATTTATATCCTCTTGCACATGAGTCAAGTAATATTATTGCTTCATTTTCTCCACACATGCACATGCCATGTGATTTACTTGGTCATCCCATCGGTCAAATGGAAAGAAGTAAATTTGTTCACACAACCACGACTACACAAGCTACTCAATATCTTCCTCACACATCACAAATTAGTACTTCCTACATTGGAGGTCAATCTTCAATGGGAGGCAAACCTTCATCTAGGGGGAAACCTTCATTTGCTAGGAAAACATTTGTTGCGGGAAAATCTACATGGTTGCAACATCAAAATCATGGGGGAAAACCACTCCTGCAAGTCCTTCTATGCCTACTACCATTGTTCTATATCCTAGACATCCATATCCAAGAGTTGTGAATTCTTTGTGGATTCAACCCAATCCAGTGGGCATACCTCTGCAAGGAACTATGCCCTATCAATCCATAAACCCCACTATTCAAATGAAACAGTCCCTTCCACCGCCATACATAGGGGGA
>ML788689.1:323486-335202 GCA_009831015.1 Picea engelmannii | reverse complement strand
TGAAATTTGATGGAAAAATCAGGGAGGATCCTAAAAATCATGTTATAACTTTCCACTTATGGTGTTTTTCCAACTCTTTGATGGATGATTCTATTCATCTTATACTTTTTCAAAGAACACTTACGGGTGTAGCAAAAAAATGGTACATTGAACTGCCAGGTAACTCATTTTTTGACTTTAAATCTATTGCCATGGATTTCCTAATGCATTTTCAATTTCCTATATGGTACGAGACTGGTACAAAACTTTTGACCTCTATCCAACAATCCTCTTCTACCCACATCTCTAATCATATTCATGAGTGGAGATGACGGAGACAGTTGATTAAAGCTTCAATTCTGGACCAACTCCTTGTGGATTGGTTTACAAAGTCTCTCTTTCCTCCCATCACGTGCAATGTTTCTATAGGAAACATAGTTACTGAGGAGCAGGCTACCAGCCATGTGCGGGATTTTGAGTTGGTTTACTGTCAATCTGACACACTTTACAATATGATCCCTAATGCTCCTCGTCTTCGAATGATATGTCAAAAACTACTCCAAAATATAGTTTTATTCCAAGCACCACAAATACTTCTTCTCTTTCTCAAACCTCTGAGGTGAATGTGGTCCAATCTAGTTCATCTCCACAACCAGGAGATAAGAAGAAAAACAAGGGAAAATCCAACAAAACCTCTAACGAGCAGGATAATCCTAAGTTTGTTGATACTCAATCGACAAGGAAACCTAAATCTCCTTGTATGATTTGTGAAGAATACCACTACATGAAATACTTCCCTCATCATGAGGTTGTTTCTAAATATATAAATGGTAACTCCCAACTGGTTCAACAACAACATTTGGTTGCACAAAAACTTGTTCCTCCACAAGGAATCGACCTAGGTCATTCCCACCATGGGATGCTTCCACAAGCGCCTATGAGGTTTACATGTTTAATACGATCAATGTCAAAACTCGTTAAAATACGTATGACACTCCTCTAGGTGATAATATTAAAGGGAATGTTGTCGACAAACCTTCTAAATCTACTCCTCATCCATCTTCCAATCCTCTTCAGATTGAGAAGTTCATTTCTAACGTAGCATTTCACCTTCTCGAGAGATAATTCGAAAAGCGATATTTAATCCAAGTGCCTACACTGCACAAAATTACAACACATTTGAATATTTGGCACAAGCGCCTTGCGCTATGTCAACCCTTAAAGATCTGCAACACTTTCCAAATCAACGTAGAACCATGTTGTCATCCATTGGAGCCATGGATCTTGAGGAGTCGACCCTGATTACGTTTAACCTGGATAATTTTAAGGAGAAATTATCCCACCCCTTAGCCTTCCAAATTCAAGTTTTGGATGGTGGAAAGAACATCCATCGTATTGTTTTGGATGGTGGAAAGAAAATCCATCGTATTTTTTTGGATGAGGGAGCATCAACTTGTGTCATTTCTTTTCCTTGATGGAGATCCCTTGGTTATCCTATACTTACCCCGTCCCCTACCACCCTGAAAGAGTTTGATGGACATGGTTTCCAACCTCACAGAATCTTACATCTTTCGTTGTGACTTTGAAGAGTAAGACTATTTCAGTTGATATTGAAGTAATCGACTCACCCATGGATCATAATTTGTTACTTGGTCATAGTTGGTTATATGAAATGACTACCGTCACATCTTCGGTGTTTTATATCTTACTATTTCCCCATCAAGGAAATATTATCAATGTTTACCAACTTGATTATACAACTCCAGATCTCAACAATGTCGCAACAAATAATGTCTCTTTTCTAGGACAGAATAATTTTGAGAGTATAGGTGTAGGTCTTCTCAAGTATTTCTCGATCATGGTGGTTTTTCCTAAACCTACTCCTCCCATCGTGCAGGTTTCCACCTTAAACATGATTTCGACTAAGGTACGGAAATCCTTCGATTCATCTCATCCTTTGGTAGTACCTAGCCTCAATGAGCATAGTTCATTATCTTTGTCAAGCTCATTAAAAAAATGAAATATACCCACCCATTATAATTGATTCTCACTCTGGATCGAGTACTTGAACCGTCTTTTCCTCTTCCTAGTTAAAATGTTTCCATTAGCAACCAAAAAACTAAAAGAGGAAAAAATAAGAGTCATTGGAGGAAAAAATGCTTGGGGGGTAGGTCTCCAAACTCTGGACATCATGCTAGAGAGAAATCGCCAACTCCTGCAAAAGAAGCTAGGGGAAAACTACCTCTAGAGAGACACACTGCTAGGACTGATCCTTGTTCGAAGGTCATTCCCATCGTAACATAGCAATCTATTTCTAGAATGAGATTAGTCTTTGCTCTTTATTGTGCTCGTAAATACATGAGAATAATTATCGAGCTTTGTCTTTGTTCTTTCTCGTGCTCGTAAATACGTGAGAATGTGGTCGAGTATACTTTTATCACTTTTTTGGAATTGTAAAGGTTATACGAAAAATGAACTCTTTGGGGTCTCCTTTAATCTCTTTTCAGACTCTCTAAACATGAAAATATTATCGAGTGATCTTGCTTCCTTTCACACTCATTTAAAGGTTCGAAAGTGTGTCTTTCGAGTGATAGTTTATCTATTTTTTGGCCTTGCGAGACTAATTAAGAAAAAAGACAACCATGGAGTCTCCTTTAAGTTCTTTTCAGACTCTCTAAAAATGAAAAACCACTGAGTTTTGTTTCTGTGGACTCACTAAACTACACATTGAAGGAACCATATGGGAATGAACCTTGACCTCTTCCAGTTCGTTAAATAAAGGAAGAGGAACTTACCAAAGGTGAGTTGTATCAAGCATGTGTTACCCTCCTCGAGCTCGTTAAATGAAAAAGAGGTACGCATCTATCTAGGTGGGGGAAAAATTGAAGGAAGTAGGTCAAGTTTTTGGGATTCCTTTATGGAAGTTATTGTCTCCCTTGAACATGGCACCTGTTTATGCCTCGTCTTACAATTGGGTAATCCGCTTTTCTTTGATTCATACCAATTCCACGTGTTTCCATAATTTATCATCTAGTCGAATAATTCTCTTAGTGATGTCACATTACATTCTTGGTACTCGTAAAGTAAATGTTTCCAAGTCAGTTGTCGTGCCTAATTATGTTTAAGGGAATTTTCACTTCAAACCATCCATCTGCAGTATTACCAGTTTCAATTTCTTGTGTCAGTCCACACTCATTCGATTCACCATATTAAATTAATTTCATGTATCATTTTCATGTCGATTATGGGGGATACATCAAGGCCCTCCTTCGATGAGTCTTTTCCTATTGATTTCAACACATTATCCGAGAACTAGACTTAGAAACCAATTAGTACCTTGGTACCTGCATGCCTCAATGGTATGCCTCCTTGATTCTGACCATAGGTTTACATCATTGACGTCTGATCAGATGATTCCAAGAATGTTCAACCTCATCTCATTTATTCACATTTGTTGGAATTTACTAGGGTACCTTAGGATTCATTGACATCAATGGTGATTTCCTTCGCACTTGTTAACGACTTACATCAATGATTGATAATCAAGTGGTTTCTACCATGTTCGGCATCAAATCATCTATTCACATGGCTATATTCGTAGCACATCGGGATTGACAAGAAGACTCTGGGTTGAGAATTGACTTTGTTATCTCAGTTTCCCAAGCTCCGAAGGAGATCATTTGAGCATGCTGATATATATACTATCACATAGATCCACATTGTATTGGTCTGTGGTTATGTTTTATCATCTCATGGCTCCACTGTGTATTTTTTGTGGCTATGATCAGTTTATGTCATGGAGGTATGGATCCATCGTATCTTTGGTGGCCATATCCTTAGTCAATATTTTTCATGGATCTGCGGTGTATTGGTCAGTAGCCATGCTTTGAGTCATTGTGTATTCCCAGCATAATAATTTCTACCTCAGAAACAGAACATATATTAAAAATGTTTGATGGTTGTTTGCAGCTTCTTCCAGGTTCTCCAACTCCACACCCTTGCATTGAATAATTTTAAAGTGTTTCGGCCATCAGTTTCCCTTCTGACCTCACACTTTAGGGGGAAATCTATTACACATCAAAATTCCACACTGAAGTACTTCACCCTAAGTGTCCCAAGTGTCGTAAAAGTGTCATATGCACCTTGCTAAGTTTTTCATACACCTTGACACCATGAATTAACATTTGTCACAATCCCTAGTCAATGTCGAGGAGATATATATTATATGAAAGTCAAAATACTCTGTGCACAAGAATTATTTATTAATATTTATAAAAAGGAAATTAATTTGGTGTGAGAATCCACCTCACATTTAGTTTCCTAATCTCAAGGAGAGGTTGATAATCTCAAGGATGGTTGAGATATTTTCTCCCTAAAAATCTTGGATATCCCATTTTAGTGGATCTAGTGAGTGATCTTATCCATGGTGGTTACACCTCCAAATCATATATAATGAGGGTTTTCCATGGAGAAGGTGTGGAAGGAGGAAACTTTTAGATATCAAACTTATGATCTTGGTAGCATCGTGCAAGGGATAGACGAGGGGAGCTTGGAGGAGTGTTGCATCATCATCTCTATTTGTAAGTATTCTCTTTGGGTTCTCATTTTAATATACTTGGCCTATTTTCTTCAAGCTTGTGTAGTCTTTCATATTCTTGTCTATTGTTCCTTCAAACTTTGTAGATGAATTTGTTTAATCTAATATTGTAGAGTAGGAGTTATTTGTTTCTCTTTGTTGTTTATTGCATTGTAGGTATCAAGTTGCACTAAGGAGTTTGGAGATCAAGCTCAGATTGGAAGCAGCGAGCACAAACTTCGGAACTAGGTGTATCACACCTTTTCTCCTTCTCTCTCTTTATGATTAGTTAAACTTAATTCAAAGGGATGTTAGAGTCCACATGTGTTTTTCTATCTTGGTATAGGGGTCAGTAATCCAAGGTAAAGTTCACCTGTCTGCAGGGGAATATTTCCGTAACAGACATGTGTTCAACTTTGGATTAGGAGCAGTAGCATTGGAATCAAAGAAGCAACCCATTGTGACTTTATCATTTGCTAAGGTAGAGTATGTTGCAACAACAACATATGCATGTTATACTGTGTGTATGGGAAGGAGTATGACTAACTTGTTTCATGAACAACAAGAACCAACTCAGATTTTTTGTGATAACAAATCAGCCATTGCGCTGTCACGTAATCATGTTTTCCACAAGAAGAGTAAACATATTGATACAAATTATCATTTTATTCAAGAGATGATAAACAATGATGAAATTTTTGTATAGTTTTGCATATTTGAAGATCAGTTTCTAGACATGTTTACAAATCCCTTAGCAAAGGAATTATTTGAAATTCACAAAAAGAACATTGGGTTTTGTGAACTGTAATAACATTTTTGGTTTGACAACAATGTAGTATTGCAGGGTATTGTTTTTGGTGAAATGATTAAGGGGGATAATGTTGGAAGATTAATCATTCCACCACCCAAAAGATGGCTTATCTAAGATGATCAAATTGTGAAGAGGTGATTGCCTTAAACATTGAAGTTATAAAAGGTTATCACCACCACACCATTTCATCTTTGACCAATCAAATTTCAAAGGGGAAATGAACCATCAAAGCTCTAAAAAGACAAATTTGATTTAGGCACAGCGAAGGGGCAGGTTACCGACTAATTGCATCAGTATATATATTTATGTAATCTTGATTTTGTTTAGAGAAGAAATAGACAAGGAATTTTGAGAGTGTTAACAAGGGATTTTATGGTATGTTCATGTTTGAATATGAGTTTCTAAACTCATATTAAATTTTCATATTTATTGATGTTGATACAGAGTATTTGATTTTTCTGTAATAGAGTAATTTCTTTTTGTTTTAGCATGCATACTCTATTTTCTGTATCAGTTTGAAAAATCCATGTAAATTCTTATCCTATGCAAGTTTTTGTTGTAGCATGCTATTTAAATTTAGGAAAAAATTATTGGGTTGATTTATTGTTGCAGGTAATGATTCATTAAAGCTATTTCGTTGTTGTAATCTAAATTTTAGTTTGTTGCTATAACTCCCATGTTTTGTTGTAACTTTTTTTGTTGTAGCTTATTATGCATATTAGAATATGCAGGACATATCTATTTTATTGTTGTTAGAACAAAGTATCAATTTTCGTTTATGATGTAGGGGTGATTTACTTAAGCCTTTGTTGTAATATCTTTTTATTGTTTGTTGGAATTGTTGTTGAATGTTGTTGAAATTGTTTTTGTACCTTAATAATGATGCTACACAGTGCTAAATTTCTTGTTGTAATTGTTTGTTGTTTCCTGAAGCACTCCCCTGCATCCTTCAAGAACAACCTTGAAACATGGCCATCAAAACAAATTTCAAAGTGTCCTTGGAGTAAATTTTAGAATTCCTTCAGATAGCCACCAAGGAAGATAAAAAATAAGCTAGCGAAGAGATATTTTAAATATGAGCCATTGAATATATCACCATTGATGAAGCTTCAAAGATGAGACATCATCAGTGCACATGAAAATATCAGAGAAAGATTGAAATTTCCAACTGAGAAAAGAGTCCATCATAGATAGTTTAAAAGTTTCATCAAAGTTGAAATAATACTCATTAGATCATTTTAAATATTCATCATCGAAATATAACCAAAAACTTATTGGATCATTTAAAAATGAAATCATCAGAGTAATTGTCAATACATCCATGAAAGAATGATTGATCTAGATGGATATCAGTGGCCACCCACCTTTTCCAATTGGCTCAAAATAGTTTTCTGACAATTTTGGCAATTTACTATTTTTAGCAGTTTTAACTTTTGGGGCCATTTTGAGGGCCTAAATGAAGGATTTTCGGGATTGAGCTACTCAATGATAGCCAAAGGAATAATTGATCCCCCAAAATTAATCTCTTCGACGATACCTTTCCAATGGGCTATCACACACCTAAAACGAAGATCGTATGCAAAAGTTACGACCTCGGGAAGTTGATGTACTAACTTACCCAAACAGGGCCCACATGACTTTTGGCACTTCATCTCCTAGGGTTAGGTTTTTGGATGTCTAGGGTTTTTGGAATTATTGCTTATTGTAAAAATTTCTTCAGAGCCTCATTGTAACCTTCTTCTTGTGAATGCACGCTACCGTCACATCTCTTGTTAGAGATAAGTCGCCACCATTCCAGCAAGCTTGTTTTCGCTGCATTTTACAGTTTCAGCTTATTTCGTTATTGAATAGAAAACCAGTTTTACTGTATCTCTGTTATTTTGTGTTAAGAACCTATTAATAATTTATATTCATTTCGTTCTTCTCATAAAATCCAGATCAATGGTATCACAGTGGTATGCTCCTTGTCGTCTTAATGCATGTCCCCAATGAGGTCGGAGTACAAAGAGTTGGGTCTCGAGCTTGTTTCTCTTGAGGAAAGAAGCTCTCGCACACCCAAGAAAACTCCCATGGCAGGAGAAAATAAATATGACAGGACAGGAGATCCTTTCAAACTGTTGATTGAAGAAGGCCTCACGCAACATAGGAATGATATGATGGATAGTTTCGTGCAAATCCTTCGGTGGCTACCAACAGGTGGCACATCTTCTTCGAACAGAGGTGTCGCCCCCTTCAAGGTACAAATAAACTTCGATATTCCTATATTTGAAGGTCAGATAGATGCAAATGTTGTAGACAAGTGGTTGATTCTACTAGAAGGGTATTTTTCTGTCCATAACTTTTCGAATAAAGAAAAGATTACTTTTGCGCTCCTCAAAGTTGTTCCCCATGTCAAAGATTGGTGGGAAACTTTCTATGAGAAAAAGGAAATAGAGGAAACCCCATTATTTTCAGTCACATCCACCTGGGAATCCTTCAGGGATGCTATTAAGGAACAATACTACCCTGTTGGAAGTTATGATGACTTGTATACCAAATGGACCACACTGCAACAAGAAAGAGACCAAGCAGCGCCAGATTTCACAAATATCTTCCATACCTTGCGCACCAAGTTGGGTATCAAAGATTTAGAGTGACATATGGTGCTCAAGTATCATGGTGCTCTTCATAGATACATCCATACCGAAATGGAATTTCTAGACATCTCATCTGTGGGCGCGGCCTACCGATATGTCGTCAAAATTGAGCAAAAGCTCAAACAAAAGACGCGACAATTTGGGCCTAGGAACCCCTCACAACAAAAGCCAAGAAAGGGCGGCCCCAACCCACCGAACAAAGGACAGAGAAAATATGGACAATATCAGGACAACCATTCCAAGCCGCAAGCAAAGAAGGACACCAAAAATACAAAGAAAGATACCGGGAAGTGGTGTGACTTCCATAAGATCCCTTGGCATAACATTGTTGACTGCCACTCAAAGCAGTCATTGGTGGCCAAAGTGAAAGACTCTAAATCAGATGTAGATTATGACTCTGAGCCAGAACCAGAAAGAGGAAGACAGATCATTGACGTGGAACCCAGTGCCACTATTGCTACCACCAAGCTCCAGCCTGGTGAACCAGATGAGCCAGAAGAAGGACAACACCTCTTCCATTCATAGATGTGGGTAAAAGGCACCCCACTGCACTTCATCATTGATAGTGGTATCCATAAGAACCTCATCTCAGCAGAGGTCATCAAGCGGCTAGCCCTTCCAACAACACCGCACCCACAATGGTACACCATTGGATGGCTCTGCCAAGGAAGAGATATCCACGTCAGCCAATAGTGTCGATTGTCGTATGGAATCAAGCCCTTCAAAGACGAGGTATTGTGTGATGTTTCTCCTCTTTAAGTTTGTGATGTTTTTTTGGGCCAACCTTATTTATGGAAACGTCATGTTGTATATGAGTCTAGGCCTCATAGTGTTATTATTACTTTGAACAGGAAATTGTATAGGATACCCGAGGCAGTCCCACCTAGTGTTATTTCCTTGATCTATGCTAAGCAATGTAGGAAGTTCATCTCTCAGATGGGGATGTTTGTCTTCTTCGTGATTTGCCACATCTAGGGTATCTGTGGCCGACCTCTCCACACAGAAGAAGAAAGTAGATAAGGTCATGGAAGAATACTCGTATATCTTCTCCTCACCTACAGGGGTACCTCTACACTGCTAGGTCAAGCACCCCATCGATCTGACCCCCGACGCACCGCTACCCAATGGGCCAGTCTATCATCGCTCTTTTTTAGAGAATGAGGAGATCAAGCAACATATCTAAGAACTTCTCCACAAGGGGCACATCCACCCCAGATCATCACCTTGTAGGAGACCAATCATGTTGGTACAAAATAAAGATGGGACCTAGCGACTCTATATTGATTACCAGGCTCTGAATAAAATCACAGTCAGAAACCCATACCCGATTCCCTGAATCAATGACCTCCTTGATTAACTCACAGGGGATAAATACTTCGGTAAGATTGATTTGAATTCTAGCTACCACCAGGTCCCGATAGAACACACATATGTATGGAAGATTGCCTTCAAGTCAAAGGAAGGCCTTTTTGAGTGGTTGGTCATACCCTTTGGTTTGACAAATGCTCCAACCACTTTCATGAGGATGATGGACGATATCCTGTGAACATTCACCAATACTTTTGTAGTGGTGTATCTGGATGACATTCTAATTTACAGCAAGACTTGGGCTGAACACTTGCAGCATATTCAGTAGGTTCTGCACACCCTACGGCAGCACAAGCTATACGCCAACTTGGAAAAATGCTCCTTCGGCATGGACAGGGTCCATTACCTAAGCTACATCATTGATCAGCATGGCATACATGTGGATCCAGCCAAGATCCAAGTCATACATGATTGGCCAGCCTCAACAACACTCACTGAGCTTCAGAGCTTCTTGGGCCTTGCCAATTTCTACCACAGGTTCGTGTTGGGTTTCTCCCATATTGCATGGGCCCTCAGCCAAATAAACAGGGGTGGTGGTAAGGCAAAATTTGTGTGGGGCCGGTCCCAACAACAAGCGTTCGATGATTTGAAGAAACACTTGTGCTAAAACCTAGTACTTTCACTACCAGACCTGCAACATCCTTTTGATATCAAGACAGATGCTTCTGACTATGTTGTGGGCACCGTTCTCACTTAGCACGGCCACCTCGTGGTCTATCATAGTGAGACATTGTCAGATACTGTCTGTAACTACCCTACTTACGACAAAGAAATGTACTCCATTGTGCAAGCATGCCGCCAATGGAGACATTACATTCTTGGGAAGGAGACAATCATCCACACTGATAATAAGTCACTGCAGTTCATGTAGACACAGGGAAAATTGCAGAATGACCGCCATCAAAAGTGGTCCACATACTTGCAGCAATTCCACCTCAACATCAAGTATAAAACAAGAAGCACCAATCGAGTCATTGATTGCCTCACTAGACCTCCAGTCATGGCACTCACCATGGTGCTAGACTCTTGCGGCCATGAGACATCTGGATGGCCACAACTCTATGAGATAGACCCTGACTTCATCACCACCTACCAAATGTTGGGTGAAAACGCAGTTATTGATAATTTCCATCTTCAGGATGGGTTGTTGTGTTGTATGGGCCATATCTATGTTCCATCAAGTGAGCGAGTGAAGTTGATCTGGGAAGCCCACTACAGTTGGGTGGCAGGACACTTCAACGTTGAAAAGATAGTGGCAATGCTACAGAAACATTTCTACTAGCTGAAACTTCGATAGAAAGTCAACAAGTATATCAGGTCCTGAACTACATGCGTTATTGCCAAACCGACCACTAACAAACAAGGCTTGTACACCCCTCTTCCTACTCCTGACAGGCCATGGGAATCCATGTCAATGGACTACATGTCGGGCCTCCCATCCACCAAGCGGGGAAATGACTTTGTTTTTCTGGTTGTTGATCACTTTTCTAAGATGGCGATTCTGGTTTCCTGCAAGAAGAGAATCACAACAAAGCCCATTGCCAAGCTCTTCTTTGAACGAGTCTGGGTACATTTTGGAATCCCACAAACCATTGTATCAGATCGGGATAGTCGATTTCTCAGCACATTCTGGTCGAGCCTCTGGTCATTGCTGGACACCAAGCTCACCAAATCCATGGCCTTCCACCCCTAGATAGATGGCCAAACCAAGGTTATAAATCAAATTATTGTTCATATCCTTCGCATGTATAATTCAAAGAAACCTTGCACATGGGATGAGAGCCTTCCCTATGTCCAACATAGCTACAACCGAGCCCTGCATAGCTCAACTGACCACAGCCCCTTTCAAGTGGGGTTGGGATTCCAACCATTGGGACCCATAGATGTTGCACTTCCCCTTGCGGTCACCTTGATCGACTCACGTCCTGCTCCAACTGAAGCTGACAAAGCCACCCGGTTCATTGAGTGGATCCAACACATCCACTAACAGGTTCAGGATATCCTACAAAAGTCCAATGATAAGTACAAATAGTGCCATGATCAACATCGGGTGCTGCATAAGTTTCAGGTGGGTGACAAAGTTTGGTTGCACTTGCAGAAAGAACACCTTACAGGACCCCATCAGAAGCTTCGACCACTCCGTTATGGGCCATACACTATCACCAAGGCCATGGGGGATAATGATTTTGAGCTCAACATTCCTCCTTTCCTTGGTCTGCACCCAGTGTTCAACATGGATCTCCTTCGCCCTTATTTACCACCATTATTAGACACCTCGGAAGTAGCAGAACAACTGACACCAACAGAGCTCAACCCCGACTGCCTACAACAATCATCCAATGATCA
>ML788689.1:290318-311140 GCA_009831015.1 Picea engelmannii | reverse complement strand
AAATTAGATAAAACTGCAGAAGAGAGTTAGAACTCGGCTCAATTCATCATATTAATCCAAAGAAACACTTACATTTATAGTTGGATACTCAAGCAACGGATTCCTATAATAGTGGATCTGATAACAGCTGTAGAGGACACGGAGGAGCCTCTATTATAACTAATTCTATTATTAGCATTTCTTCATTAATATCTAACATAAGAAATATTAAAAAATTATGGGTCAAAGATTTAGAGTAACTTAAAGTTAAGATTTTGGGTTTGAGTTAAAAGTGGTAGGTTGAGGTTAATGATCTGGAATTTAGAGTCCAATGTTAACTCTTAAGGAATAAGACTAAGAATTTAGGGTTGGACATTATGTTAAGTTATGATTTGTTATATAAAAATGTTATTTATGTATTTACATTAAAATGAAAAATATAATTTGAGTTAAATGAGGGTCTTTACAATCAATAAATAATAACATTAGTATGAGGGCGGCTCTATTTTGCACAAATGCACACATTCACATAGGGTGGTTGGTGTGTTCTTGAGATGTTTTATTATGTGAAGGAATAAATGCACATTTCCACCCCCTTGGGAGGATGAGTGGTGGGGGGTGAAGGTGTGTATTAGGGCTTAGGGTGAAGGTGTGCAAATGTGAAAAATATGTGTAATGTTTAATGTTAAAATAATTGATAAGAGTTAAAGTTAAGCTATAATGTTATATAAGAATGTTAATTATGGATAAACATCCAAACAAAATAAATTATTTGATTTCAATGAAGGTATTTAGAACCTTTCAAGCATTGTGTTAGTAGGATGACAACTCATCACCCCCTCGGGAGGGTGAGGGTGAAGGTGTGCATGTGTGAACCCATTATATCATGCAAAAATGAACATCTTCAACCTTGCACCCCAAATCCACGCCTCCACCCCCTACTACCACCCTTGGAGATAAGGATGGGCTTAGGATTTCATCACGTTTCATATACCCGAGTGAAAAGGTCACAAAAATGCACACCTTTGCATGCTCCCTCAAGATAGTGGTGTTTAGGGTGACCCATTAAGCACAACCTTGAGAAGGTTCAGAGAAATTATGCACACTTCACCCCCCACACCACACTAAAGAAGGTTGGGTTTAGGGTAAAGATGTGCATTTGTACATAATAAGGTGGATGATGAATACTTAAAATGTAAATTTTCATGTCTCTTACTATGTCCACAAAAGTGAGGCTAGTTCTATTAACATTCTTGCCAACATAAAAACTATAAAATATTTAAATCTTTATGTTGTCTACATTAAGTGTAAATATAATTCAAAGTATTATTGTTTCCATGTAATATATATAGTTAAAAATAATGAGTTCACTAAGAACAAATATGTTACAAACTCATATTTGGAATTTCCTTGCAACTATTTAAATAACATTTAATTATTCAACACTTACTTAGTTGACTATTCAAAATATTTTGTATACAAACATATAAACATTGTTAATAATAAAATAAAATAATTCAAGTAAATCAATAAATTATTTCTAATAATTTTATTTAAATAATATAATTTTTTTATCAATTAATAATAAAATAATTTAAGTAAACCACCAATAAATTATTTTAAATAACTTTTTTAATAACTTATTTAAAAATAATATAAAATTTTCTAATTAATATTAGTTTATATAAAATAAAATAAATTTAGTTTTATAACATTTTAAAGAAATTTAAGTAATCTTTTGGAGTTTAAAAAATCAATTTTAATCTAGGTTAACTTTAACCACTACTATCATTTTCATAATTTTTAAATATGAATTTTGTTAAATTAAAAATTCATAAATATTAATTTAAATTTTTTTAACAAATTTAAATTTTTTAACAAATTTAACATATATTACTATTTTAATTAAAAGTAACATATCAATTATTTTTTAATTAAAATATAATACTCTTTTGGTTGGAATTTACTTAGTTTTATGATTTTTAAACATAGAATTGTTAAAAGTATAAATTCTTAAATATCACTTTAAAAAGAACTCTATATAAATGTGTAAATTTATGTTTTTCTGAGTAATTACAAATAATTATTTAAATAACATAGTTTTTCTATTCAGTCAATAGTGGTTCCCTCTCTTTGGAATTTTCTTAATTTTATAATTTTTCAACCTAGACTTAAATTCTTATTATAGTAGAAGTTAGTGACTTCATAACAAGAACGATTCCATTAAATTAATATATTAATGGTAGAAGTTAGCGACTTCCTAAATAACAATAACGATTCCATTAAATTTTTTATTACAGTAGAAGTTAGTATAGTTTACAAAATAGTTGACTTAGAATGCAGCCTTATACATACCCACATGCAGCAAATTAGGAAAAAAATACTTTAGGTAATATACACTTTCAAATGGTCAACGCGACGGATGATTAAAAAAACGGCTACACAAAAATTAAAAAGGTACCATTAGAAAATTAGGTGAAGCAATTTGGCTGGTTCGCGTTTTCTTCTCGTACACGCAAATTGAAATCTAGGCTTGATAGCGCGATCATATGTCACGTTTATTATGGCTGCTGTGGAATTAGTGTATTTTACAATTGCTGCAGCTTTACATTGCATTGAAATTTTGTTCAACTTAGATGATTAGATGATTGTCCATATGTATTCTAAACGTTTTATTATGTAGATTTGGGTGGTTGAGTTTATATAATCCGAATGTTTTAGGTCTTTTAAATTAGCATAGATACACAGATCCATTCACACAAGTGAAACCAATTGTCTCACACACTCAATGTTTATTCATCAAAAGAGCATTACATTTATAGCCTAAGAAACAATCCAACTAACTCCTAAATATGTGGATCTGAAACCACTTTATATCTAAAGAGATTGAGAATCCCTTAAACATCTACAACCAGATGGTAATTTCTACATTATTATCCAATACTCCCATTTAATGGAGAAATGAGTTCTCTACAACACCTAAATGATTCTTAAATATTTCAAACTTTGTCTTTCCAAGAGGCTTAGTGAAGATGTCAGCCATATTTTCATTTCTATTACAATAAATTATATCAATCTCCTTTGGATGCATATTTTCCCTTATAAAATGATATTGGGTCTCAATGTGCTTTGATCTGGTATGATACACAAGATTGTTGGCTAGTTTGATGTAGCGTTGATTATTACATTTGATAATCATTGGCATTTTCTGTTCTTCTCTCATATCTTCAATAAATCGCCCCAACCAAACTGACGCACAAGTAGTACTACACAAGGCTTTGTATTCAACTTCAGTTGATGACAAATAAACAATTGGTTGTTTCTTGCTTCTCCATGGAATGATCCCGGATCCAATGTTGAATGTATATTATGTGGTTGATTTTTTGTCATCGGGATTTCCGACCAAATCTAAATCAGAATAACTTGTCAACTTCACATCAAACTCATTAGTATATTTAATACCAAAATTAGCAGTCCCTTTCAGATATCTAAGTACTCTTTTTGCTGCTAACCAATGGATTTCATGAAGCTTGGTCATGAATTGACTCAGATCCTCACTGATTATGATATATCTAGTCTGGTTGTAGTGGGATAGTTTAGACTTCCCACTAACTGACGATACAATGTACCATCTACCTCTTTTGTCCCATCATCACTATAGAGTTTAGCATTTTAAAGGAATTGAAATTTCTTTACATTGGTTCATATTGAACCTTTTAAGTAGCTCTCTTGTATATTTTCCTTGTGTGACCATTGTCTGATCAACTTCTCTCTATATTTCAAGACCTAAGAAATAATGCAACTCACCAAGGTCTTTCATCTCAAAAACCTATGACAGTTGTCTTTTAATTTTATCAATCAACTGAGATGCATTTCTTGTTATAATAAGATCACCAACATACAAGGAAATCAAAGCAACACTCCCCTTCTGATATGACTTGATATACAGGTTGGGGTCATTCATACTTTTTATAAAACCTTTCTGACGAAAGAAAGAGTCAATCTTCACACACCAAGATATTGGTGCTTGTTTTAGTCCATATAGGGTTTTGTTTAACTTACAAACTAAATTTTCATGACCCTTCTTTACAAGTCCTTCAGGCTGAACAAGATGTGTTTCTTCCTTTAGTTCCCCATTTAGAAGAGTAGACTTAACATCTAGTTGATGAAGTTTCCAACTATATTTTGTAGCTAATGCAATCATTAATCTAATTGTATTTAGCTTAGCTACGGGTGCAAGGGTAACCTCATAATTTGTTCCCTCTTTTTTTGAATATCCTTTTGCAACCAATCAAGATTTACATTTATCTATACTTCCATTAAAATTAAATTTGGGTTTGTACAATCATTTAGACCCTATAGGAACTTTATTTTTGGGAAAATCTATTAATTCCCAAGCATTATTTTTCATTATGGACTCATACACTTCCTTAATTTCATCTCTCCATTCTTTATGCTCATTAGCTTGTTAAAATTCAATTTTTTTGTAACATTCATTACTTCAGTCATCAAAGCATAGTATTTATACCTTTCAGGTAGATGGGCTTGTCGTGATGACCTCCTTGGTGCTTCACTACTTGCATTTCTTCTTTTGCTTTGTGGTGAATATTCTCCTCCGCTTGGTGTACTTTGGCTACTTGTAGTGTCCATGTCATTGCGTTCTTCCTCTTGTTTCTATTCATGTTCATCATATGCTTCTTCTTTGACATTTTCATCATAAGGAATATTCCATGCATCATGATTGTCCACCTTATTTCCTTCATCTGCATTCTCATGAAATAACACATCTCTACCTGCAAAAATTTTATGTGTGGAGGGATCAAACATCTTATACGCTTGTTTATTAGAACAATAAGCCATAAAATGGCACTCGATTCCTTTGTCATTTAGTTTTCTCCTATCCTCCTTAGGAATGTGAGAAAAAGATTTACTTCCAAATATTCTTAAATGGATTAATTCTCATTTATAACCATAAAGAGATTCAAAGGAGTTTTATGGTCTAAAATTTTAGTTGGACATCGATTTTTCAAATAAGCTGCAGTACAAATAGCTTCATCCCAAAATCGATTTGTAAGATTTTTACCTATTAACATACTTTGTGCACATTTCACTAATGTTGTGTTCTTTCTCTCAGCTAATCCATTATGTTGTGGAGTATGTGGCACCATATATTGTTTTACAATTCTATGGGATTTGCAGTACTTCATGAATGCACCAGATGTATACTCTCCCCCTTGATCTGATCAGAGGATCTTGATGTATTTCCCTATTTTCTTCTCAACAATTTTTTTAAACTCTTTAAGTTATTCAAATACATCAATTTTCTTTCTTAGAAAATAAACCCATGTATATTTTGTGCAATCATCAAGAAATATCAAGAAATATTATGGTCTCGTTGGACACATAATCCTTGGGATTGTGTTTCCAATGTAAATAATTGTAAATATGAAGAGTTGTAGGTGATAGGAAACATCTTTAGTTCTGGAAGACCAAGAATCACCATTTTATGTATTTATTAACCTACAAGATAATGCAATAACCATCAATGTGGAGTTACAATTTCTACCCAATGCTTGGCCTGACAGTGTTATCAAATCCTGACCTAACTCCATGAGTAGATTCCCTGGCGTTTTCCCAACCTACTAAAATTCCTTTGCTAGCATGCCTATCTCTCTACCTTCTAATGCGCAGAGATCTTCTCGTGTTCACACTCGCGAAGCATTAATCTAACTATTTGGCATTCAACCATTTCTTCTCATGAAACCTCCATCACCTTAAAATCTTGAATAATGGTGATGATGGTGGAATATGTGCGACCTCACTAATCGTGAAATCACTAATATTGTGACCACATGGACCTGATACGAGTCTTGGTTGGACTTCTTGGGATGGTAATGGTCTTCATCTTAGATATGTAGCGTTCTATTTTTATATCAGATACCTTTGTTACCATTTGCATGTTTTGTGTGTTTTTAATATCAACACAATCTCACACTGTCTTCACGCCTAATTTTTCACTATCTTCATGCCTAATTTTGCATGGTATTCACATCTTCTTCACCCAATATATGCTCTGTTCAAAATCGTGGGTTTGAGAAAACAAATTGGTCTACTTGTGTGGAGAGATTCAACATGGATGGGGTGAATTATTGACAACCAACATGATTTAACTTGTATACTGACATATTTCCTGGATTATATCAATGTGGTAGTTAATGTATGATCACCATCAATCAAGTGGCTCACCCTAATGTATGGAATTCCATTATTATATTTTCATATTATTTTTTTCACTCTTAAATTATTTTTTATTGAAGAAGCAGTTCTATAGCACAATGCATTCTCTCATCTCCATTGTCGGCATGGTGCTGACCGAAAAGGAGAACTATAGATAATGGTATAGGAATATCAATAGCACACTAACCTTCAATGACATGTGGAAAGGAATTTGTAAAGCAACAACAATCCCTCATAATAGTAAAATCATTGAAGAAGAATTGAAATAAGAAGAAGAAGCCTCATAGTTAAAGACAAAGAGTAGAAAACAAAGTAGAAGACATGGTAGAAAACCAACCAATCTCACCTCAAACAAAGAATGTAAAATATGGGAAGAAAAATAACTGAAGGAATATGCTATAATATCCACAACAACAAGTGAAGAGGTGATACGTCATATTGTTTCTATTACTTATTCCTATGATGCCTTGAAGAAATTGAATGACTTGTATGATACACATTCTGAATTAGAACTCATACAACTAATGTTGAAGATCTTAATCTTAGAGTTGAAGAATGATGATCATATGGATTTATCTTCATAAATCAAAGCCATAATGAAGGACATTAAAGCCACTAGAGAAAATATTGATCTCCCTCTCACAACCTTCATTAAGTCCCTCTACCTAACATATTCTCACTACCTTGAATCGCTAAAAGAAAGTGGTCAAATGAAATCCATGACATTTGACAAGTTGGTGGAGAAAGTTGCAGAATGTGAGAAAGCCTTTGGAAATAAGTCATCTCCTTCAACTAGCGAGACTCTTTATGTAATGGACCCCAAACTTACCAATTAAAAAAAAAAATAGTTAGGGTCATTAGAGTTGTTCATTCACCTTCAATACCTTTCAAAGCATTCCTTAACTATAAATACAGAGTAATTATGTTACTTCTTATAGCTTCCGCAACTTACACTTACCATTTTCTTGACACAGGTGCAAGTTATATATACAAGACTAAATCAATTATATCCTCAAAAAGAGGGAGAAAGAGTATCTTAATAACTAGACAATTATACTCACCTTAGTAATTCCATCCTACTTGTAGAAATTTCAATACACTTAATGTATTTCTGGCGATTCTCCTGATCTAACAATTTCTCCCACTGTTAAATACATAATTGTTTCTACTATTATTCTTGTGGAAAATTAAACCACGATCACAACCACAATCACAAAGTGAAATATCAATAACACATAACACAGAAGTTTTACCGGGAAAGCGTAAAGCTAAAAACCCACTATCATATATTATGTATATCATGAATCATGAAACAATCTCATACAAAACTCTAATCCAAGAGCTCTCAGTAAAATACAATCATCTCACACTGTCATACACAAATCAACAAATACATGTGCCAATTCCTGTGTCCAGACAACTTGCCTCCTCTGCACAATCTCTACAATTCGAATTCTCACAATGATCGAATCATTCACAAATTACTTAGTTTGTACATGCTCATAAGCATATCCACTGCATGTGTGATCAAATCACAACTGATAGCCAAACTGTCCCTTTCACCTGTTATCTCAACTGGGTCTCTATCAGATCTGACATGCATGTAGTTAACCGTGGTGAATCTTCAGTTGCATGTGAGTTCACTGATTAACTAAACTCTCACTAGTGCATGTTTAGTTACAACTAGTACAACTGATCTTAACTTACTTAACTACACTTATAATTCTGTTACAAATCCAACTCATTCAATTATGAATGAAATAATAGATTAATATTTATTGTCTAATTTATTTAAGGGAAAAGTAAATTAGACACATGTTTCTTGTTGACTTTTCAACACTCCCTCTCAACAAGAAAGGGATTATCCTTCACCCTAATCCTGTCTCTATGATATTCGAATTTTCTCCTGGTGAGCGCCTTCGTCAGAATGTTCACATCCCGATCTTCCACAGGAATGTATTGAAGCAACATGATCTTCCGCTGCAAACAATCTCTGAGATGATGATACCGGATATCTATATGCTTAGATCTGTCATGAAACACAGGATTAATCAAGAGTTTAATGCAACTTTGATTATCATAATAAATCACAGTCAAATCTAAATGAGAACCAAACAAACCAACCAAGATCTTCCTTGTCCAGATAGCCTCACATGCAGCTTGAATCAGTGCCATGTATTCCGCTTCCGCTGAACTAAGTGCCATGGATCTTTGTTTCCTACTGTACCAAGAAACAGTTGTAGATCCGATACTAAAGATCCCCCCTGATGTGCTCTTTCTGTTTGTTGGGCTCCCCGCTCAATCTGCATCTGTGAATCCATACAACTTCACCTCATCCATCTGTCTGTACCATAATCCATACTCAGATGTTCCCTTCAGATATCTCAGGACATGCTTACCTGCCTTCCAAAAGAGTTTGGTAGGCTTAACCATCGCTTGACTTAGCTGGTTAACCGCATAGAAAATGTCCGGTCTCGTGTTCACTAAATACATTAGTGAACCCACTAACTGTCGATAGACAATAGCATCCACTACCTCTCCAAAAGTAGCATCCTCTTTCCTCCAGTTTCCTGGAAGAGAAGTGTCCATGGCTTTGCAGCCCTCCATGTGAAACTTACCCAATATATCTCTTACATACTTTCCTTGAGACACAAAAAGTTCACCATCTCGCTACCATATTTCCAATCCAAGGAAATAATGAAGAAGGCCCAAATCCTTCATCTCAAACTCCTTTGCAAGGTACTCCTTGCATGAGTGTATCAACTGCTCATCACCAGTAAGCATCAAATCATCAACATAAAGAACAATGATCAAAATCTTACCCTCCACCACAATTTGGTATAGGTTTGCATCCGCTTCACTTTTGGTGAAGCCCAATCCGGTGAAATAGCTTTATATCCATGTGTACCAAGCACGGGTTGCTTGCTTCAGCCCATACAGTGCTTTCTTGAGTCTGCACACTTGTGACTCTCTGTCAAAGGTCTCAAAACCTTTTGGATGATCAATGTACACTTCTTCCTCAATGATCCCATTGAGGAACACAATTTTTACATCCATCTCATGAATGCACCAACCCATCTGCGCTAAGAGTGCAAGGATGGATCTTATGGAAGAGTACCTTGCGACAGGTGTAAAGGTCTCATCATAATATATCCCCTCGATCTGTGAGAAGCCCCGAGCCACAAACCTGGCCTTTTATTTCTCCACACTCCCATCAACAACTTGCTTTACCTTGTAGATCCATCTCGAACCTACCACTGATTTGTCAATCGGTCTTGGGAAAATTTCCCATGCACTGTTTTTGATAATGTAGTCATACTCCTCTACCATAGCATCAACCCAAGTGGGGTCCTGCACTGATTCCTGAAAGGAAGATGGTTCAGTCACAATACATTTGCTCATGAGAGCCATGTATCCAACAAATCGATTAGGAGACTGTCTCTGTCTGCGCTGTGAAGTAGGGGCTCCTACATTCTGTGCAACATCTAGTCTCAATCTATGAACTTCCGTGGTGTGATTTCTGCCATTTCTGATGGATGGCTCTGCTTGAGTGGTTTCCTCCACTCCATGAACCTCCTCATGTGCCTGATCCACATCTTGATACTCATCCTTGGGAACCAACAATTCCTCTTCTGCATGCAAGTCTAGCTCCCTCTCAAGCGACAACTGCATGGATTTCCCCTCATCGAATTTTATATCGTGTTGCATAACAGTCATCTTACTGTTTGGAAAATACACACGATAATTATGGGGTGTTTCTGTGTACCCCACAAATATCCCAACTTCAGCAGTCGGTTCCATCTTCTTCCTGGCATACTTGGTCACATGCACATAAATAGATGAGCCAAAAATTTTAAAATGAGAAACATTCGGTTTCTTACCAGTAAAAGATTCTCCAGGTGTACTCATGCCAAGTAATCTATGAGGACAACAGTTCTGAACATAAACCACAGTATTGCATGCTTCTTCCCACAAATGCATTGGTAGACCCTGATCATGCAACATCGCTCATGTTGCACCCACGATCGTTCTGTTCTTTCTCTTCGCGACCCCATTTTGTTGTGGGTTATGAGGTGCTATGAGTTCTCTTCAAATTATTTCTCTATTGTAGAAGTCTTTGAATTTGTTAGAGATGTATTCTCCACCATTATCGCTCCTTAGAGCCTTCACTTGCTTCCCCGACTCTTTCTCCACCAATGCTTTAAACTCACAGAACTTTGAGAATGTTTGATCCTTTTTCTACATGAAGAATATCCAACATTTACAAGAAAAGTCATCAACAAAAATAACATAATACTTGTGTTTTGTTGTTGAAGCAACTGAGAATGGTCTGCACACGTCCGTTTGAATTCTCTCTAGGATCACCGAAGCACAATTCTCCTTTTCATGAAAGGTGGTCTTTACATACTTCCCTAGGGTGAACCCCTTGCACTGATCTGACTAAGAAAGTGTTCCCCTTGGAAGTCCAGTAGATATCTGTTGCATGATCTTCAAGGCTCCATGATGAAGATGGCCCAATCTCTTGTGCCATAATTTGCCTTCATCCCGGCTCACCACTTTTTCTGCCTTGCCTATCATGGCATTGCATCCATATACCTCTAGCATGTAGAGATTCTTAACTCGAATCCCTATCTTCTTGAATTGACCTGTTGCTTTATGTCGCAGGTAGGCTTTGCCACTACTAAAAACAACGTTATAGCCTCTGTTCTCCAACATTGCGACTGAGACCAGGTTTTTCTTCAGACCTGGAACATGCATAACATTTTTCAATTGAAATGGCTTACCTGACTCCCTCTGAAAGGTAATGGTACGAATACCAGTTGCACTGTATCGTCCATCGTCTCCCATCTCTACATGCATTCTGAGATCTTTCTCCTCCAATTCAATGAAAGACTCTTTATCTCCCATCATGTGGAAGGAAGCGCCACTATCCAAATACCATATTGATCCTGATGCACCTGAAGCCATGCATGTGATCAAAGTGAAGTCAAGCTCAAATTGTGAGACAAGAGCCTCACCAGTTGCAGATCCAACAACCATCTTGCTCTTCTTCTTCTATGGATAGTTAGTAGCAAGATGCCCATGTTCATGATAGTGAAAACACTTCACTTTGGACAAATCCAACTTCTTGACTGACTCGGATTTTGGATGGAATTTCTTCCCTTTCCCTTTCCTTTCCTTGGAAGTCAAAGCACAATCCTCTTCATTATCACGCTTTGATGAATATCCATCTCTGGTGTTCCGCCTAAACTCCTCTTGCACTAGATTTGACCATAGTCGTTCCCAATCCGACAATTTTTCCCTTCCATTGACAGAGTCTTGATAACTGTGTCAACTCTTGGGAAGCCCTAGGAGTGCCAAGATCACCAAATCATCAACATGACTATTATTCCCACACTTACAAGCTCATCCCAACATTGGAAAAACTTCGTGATATAATTTGGAATGGTGTCGCCCTTTTCCATCTTGATCTTCCTGAGTTTATCTTTGAGTGCCAATTTCCTATGGTCGCTACTGTTTTGGAACAGATCTATCAAAACCTTCCACATTGCATATGGTTTGGTTTTCCCATGGAGACTTGAGACAATGTGGTCTCGTACTCCCTCCAACAAAATCCTCCTCGCCTTCGCCACTTTCTTTTGCCATGCATCAATATTTGCAGTGTCTGTCGCATTCGGCTTAGGAACATCGTTGTCAATGTATCCCTTCAAACCATTGTCTTTGAGCACTTCTTCCATCCTGTCCTTCAAGCAATGTATTTCGATCTACCCTCGAGTTCATACTCCAACCTCAAGCCATTGAAAGACATTCTCGATCTTGAATCAAGTTTCACACCAAGAAAGTCTTGCAAATTCGATTGTTATCCAACCCAAAAATCAACTACATCAATCCCTCTTCCCTGGGAGGTTCGCACCCCACCTGAGAGTAGCCTGAGGGAAGTTTGCACCCTACCTGTGTGTAGCCTGCGAACTTGCCTAGGAAGCTCGCACCCTGCTCCATTGTAGCTTGTGATAATGCCAATGAAGTTCGCACCCTGCTTCACTGTAGGGTGAGGGAAGTTCGCACCCTGCTAGTATATTTTCCTGTGAACTTTCCTATGAAGTTTGCATTGTACTCCACTGTAGGGTGAGGGGAGTTCGCACCCTGCTAGTGTATTTGCCTACGAGAATGCCAATAAAAGTTCACGCCTTCCTTTGTCTAGGGTGCGAGAATTACTATTCCTGAAAATGAGCATAGTTTTTAGTACTAGGGTTCACACCCTGCAAGAGACGGGACCTGCGAGAATGAAATTATGTTCGCACCTCACTGCCATGACTCTGTGGCCTCCGTGGCTCTGATACCATGTATAAATTTCAATACACTTAATGTATTTCCTGTGATTCTCCTGATCTAACAATTTATGCCACTGTTAAATACAAAATCGCTTCTACTATTATTCTTGGGGAAAATTAAACCACGATCACAACCACAATCACAAAGTGAAATATCAATAATACATAACAAAGAAGTTTTATCGGGAAAGTGTAAAGCTAAAACCCCCACTATCATATATTATGTATATCATGAATTATGAAACAATCTCATACAAAACTCTAATCCAAGATCTCTCAGTACAATACAATCGTCTCACACTGTGATACACAAATCAACAAATACATGTGCCAATTCCTGTGTCCAGATAGCTTGCCTCCTCTGCACAATCTCTGCAATTCGAATTCTCACAATGATCGAATCATTCACGAATTACTTAGTTTGTACATGCTCATAAGCATATCCATTGCATGTGTGATCAAATCACAACTGATAACCAAACTGTCCCTTTCACCTGTTATCTTAATTGGGTCTCCACCGAATCTGACATGCATGTAGTTAACCGTGGTGAATCTCTAGTTGCATGTGAGTTCACTGATTAACTGAACTCTCACTAGTGCATGTTTAGTTACAACTAGTACAACTGATCTTAAATCACTTAACTACACTTATAATTCTGTTACAAATCCAACTCACTCAGTTATGAATGAAATAATAGATTAATATTTATTGTCTAATTTATTTAAGGGAAAAGTAAATTAGACACATGTTTCTTGTTGACTTTTCAACACTACTCACGCAAAATACCCAAGGGAATATTATGGAATTACATGTATACCTATAACGACCCCTAGGATAATGTATTGTCAAATCCATACATCGTATGTGAAATGTCTCTATTATGCATAGTTATTTTATACATAGTTAATTCTAACATGAATCCAGTACGTATAAGCGTTAATGCTCCGAATGGTTGTGACTATATGGTTGGTAAAGGTAGTTTCATTTTCTTGTCGTTTGATGCTCCCATTATAACCAAACTTGGTACAAGGGCTGACGAACCAGAAAGGTAAGAGTAAACCATAACCAGATGAAAAGGAAAAACTAAACTATAACCCTAAAATGACTATCATTGCACTCGCCATAAATTCATAAGAGGTATGCAGAGGTAAGATAGTCATGACTTAAATATACCCTGCCTGAGACATTTATAGTGTCATGTAATGTACTTCTTTGGGCCATCGCTTGACCACCGTGCCCACTGTGTCTCTGCCAGCTCACTTTGTTCACATGGCCTATGTACAACTCGTAACTATCACCATTAATCTGCTCGACGGAGGGTTTTCTAAGGCTATTGCTCCATTCTTCTCGATTGGCTCTGTGTATTTACAAAAATGCTACAACGCTAAACATGATGATGTTAAACTCGGTAGCATGGCCATAATCATGGATTTGGGCTCGTTCTGGGTGGGAAGGAAACTAGGAAGCACTCACCAGTTGGATACTACCCTAAGTGAGGTAAGTAACTTCTTAGTTGTTTTGTCTGAACTCTATGTGATCTTAAAAAGTCATCATGCACACCAATCACCCTCTAATTTCTATTAGTTCTACTGGTCTTGACTTCTGTGGTCTGAGGTAGCATTTTAATGGTTGGTAGTATACTCAACAATGCTTAGGGTTTTATCATGGCTCCACCTTTAATATCTGTATCAATTTTCTAAAACCCTTATGCCCTGCAACAGACTTTTTCTTTGTGAATGAAACCGTAGGAAGTCTCTGACTGTAATAATGCTAAAGGGAGCGAGAATTTCCACACAGTGTAGGAGCTAGTTCATTCATATATAAATTTGGGTTTATTGTATCTTTGGTTTCTCGTTCTGGGTTATTAGTGTTTACATAACTTGATATAGATTCAAATTCTTGGCCTGAGCTTTTAAGAGGTTTCACAAATTGGCATAATTTCTTGTCTGTTTCGTTATTTGGCTATGTACATCGTGTTTTTCTTGAGTTTTTATATCTTATATAGGAAACTAGGTTTTCTTATGTGTGATAGTAAGAGGAATACTCTTCATATCATGTTTAGTCTTTTTCAAAGACACGTCCGTTCTCTGTGAAACGAAGTGGTTTCAGTTCTGTCTGAAATGCGTTTTTACCTATGCGGTGTAAGTTTTACGATTTTGTTCCTTTGGGTTTTAAATGAACAATTATGAATATATTTACAGTTTTCTACCTCTATTCACATTTTCACAATTTCCAATCTCCAATTCTGAGAGTATACATCCTGGTACTTGCCAAGATTTAATTTGTGTCAAAAGAGCACGACATATATATTCGTCTGAGTTATACCCTGGTAAGTTTATATAACATTCACCTCAAGTTCTGTGTGCTTGAAAGACTGTGTGCAAATTGTTTGAGTTTCAAACAATAATTTGTAAGTTTAAGAATTATGATTCCGATGTCCCGTAACCCTGTCTGTAATTTTTGAGTTGGGAAAATACTGCCTCTGTGGGATACACTCTACCCTATGAAAACTTTATCATTCTGGAATTCTTGATTAACCTGTTAGATTTCACTTTGTAAGAAGGGAATCCTAATTATTCCGAACTCTTTTCTTGATTGCATTTTCCTTTATCATAAATATGTGGTTTTAGTGACTTATGAGGACAATATCTTGGAGTCCTATCTATGATCCGAATTGGGCAATTCTGTAGAGCATTTTTGTACCGCGTGTTATTTATTGTTCTTCTTAGGAAATGTTTTTTCATGTTGAACAATGTATTATCTAATTTTACATTTGTGCAATCAGTTAATTTGTTTGGTTACACATCTAATGATGGGACCCATGTTTTCACTAAGAGGGTACCCCTCAACCATTTCAATGCTCACCCTTCCCCTTCGGCATGTTGATAGATCGCTTCAGCGACACCGATTGAAAGTGCACCCACGCCAACCTCAAGATATGTGCTAATCATGTGTGGAAAGCCTTCCCTGTCTTAATTTCTTTATCTTCAATATTTAGATTTTATGGTCTTCTGTCTTGACACTAAATTAACCATATCATTTTCCTTGTAGGACTTATACAGTGGCAATCAACGGGTCTAGGAGAGTTCCTTACTCAAAAAATGTATTTGAGTTCCGATTTTAATATTTAGGTTTGAAGGATTCAGATTTGGGTTTCCAGTTGTTTTGGGTACTTACCCAGGGTAGTCTATTTGTAAATATTTGAATCCAAGCTTGTGGCTATACAAATAATCTTTTCTTTCTTGTTAACAGGATGTACATATGTTTCTTCAAACCAACGAATATTGTTTCTTATGTGAGCGGTCTTTGTACTATGGATTGTATAACTTTGAAAAATACTTTGTTTATCGTTTACTGTGGGATAACAGAACTGTACATTTTTATGTCATTGGCACAATCGTATCAATGGAAGCTTAGCTGGAATCTTATGTGGTCCAATATCAAAATATTCTTGTGCAATTTATATTTATGTAGTTCTGAAAAAAAAATCTATATAAGAGACAATATATATATGTATACATGTATATCTCTATTCTGGTATTCACTTCAAAACTTCATTTGGTATTTGTACAAATTTAAATATTCCTTAAGAATATATATATATATATATATATGGTATGGTTTATGCTTAACATGGTAATACTCTTGTTCTGTTTAGATTTTTGTAACATATAAAAACACACATAGAGATTTCCTGTATATCTATACTTTGGTTATTCGACCTGTAGCAATCTATAATAAATCCTTATTTGGGTTTATATTTGAGTCTACATTCCTACTTATACCAAATATTTCTAATATCAACAACAAATCAAACTGATATTTGTTTTCTTATAGTTGTTCAGAGAGTACATTACTTGAATAATAAACTTTTACACATTCATCAACAACTATCACACATAATGAATTTCTTAGCTCAACTCAATGAATAAATTCAAAACTGTAAAAGCTTATTCTACCATTCATTTCATTCCACCAATCATTAACCAACAAACAAACCAATCAACAAGTGATAGTAGATGTACATATCTAAACAAAGTGCTGGAACAAAAAATGGAATGACCAAGTTCCACCCAACCATAAAACAGAGCAGCCAATCTACTTCCTTCATTCACCCCCTATTCTGACGAAGAATCCATGAGGGTGAACCTTGAAGCTCCTCTTTTGCTATAGTCCTTTTTTAAATCAAAATTACTCCTTGCCTCACACTCATAAAACAATGCTCATAATAGCAAGTGATATTTTTTTCCTAGCATACTAGACATCGTCCTGCCTCCTCCCATATAATATATATATGAAAAATCCTCTTGTGCCTAGGTATTTTCCCCTTGTGAAATTTTGCATATTTACATATCCCTGATTTCCAGGGGCTTCCAATGGCCAAATTCTTAATTTTCCACTTGTAAAATTCATCCCTGAGGTAGTTCAAACATGTTCCCCACCCATGGAGTCTTGGTCAAACTGATTTCAACTTGGTTGTTCCATTCGTCTCTCAATAATAAATATAAAAAATATTTGTTTCTTACAAGTGTCATATTTAAAGAGTTGGTTGGGCAAATAAAATATTTTCCTAACAGTCATAATAAGAAATTACAATTAACTAAATTCCAAATTCGGATTTGCCATAAATGGCAATAATTTTCCAAATTCAAATTTGTCAAAAATGGAAATAAATTCCTAAGTGGATTCAGACTTTAATAATCATTTATTTTTGGGGCTATTACATCATTTTCCCCTTCAGTACAACACTGTCCTTAGTGTTTGTTCCTTTGTTGGAACAGGATTGAATAAGATTTCTGCAAATCTTCCTCCAATTCCCAAGTGGCATCCTCATGACTAAAAGGCTTCCATTGCACTTTTACTTGGGAAACGAATCTGTTCTGTAGTGTTATTTCTCTCTTGTCCAGAATGCATAGGGGTTCCTCTTGGAACTTGCCTTCTGGTTCCACCTATACCGTGTTCCAATCGATCATGTAAGTAGGATCATGAACATAATTTTTTAACAAAGAAACATGAAATACATTATGAATTTTCAGATTTGCAGGAAGTGCAAGTTGGTAATCCACAGGTCCAATTCAAGATAAGATCTCGAAAGGTCCACAAAACCTGGGTGCCAACTTGGAATAGTTTCCTAGCTTTAATGAACATATTCTTGCTTTAGCTTTTAAATACACATGGTCTCCAACTTGAAATTCCCAGTGTCTTCTTTTCAGGTCTGCATAACTTTTCTGTCTGTCCTATGCCTCTTTTAAATTATGTTGTACTTTTATTACCATATTCTCCATTTCCTAGATCATTTCTGGTCCCACCATGATTCTATCAACTGGGTTATCCCATCTAATCATAGTTGTACACTTTCTTCCATACAATACTTCAAAGGGGCTCATCTTAGCCGATGTTTGGTAACCATTATTGTATGAAAATTCCACCAAGTGTAGGTAGTCTTCCCACTTACTTGGTTTCATCCTTACGTACATTCATAACATATCTTCCATGATTTGGTTTGTTCATTCAGTCTGTCCATCTGTTTATGGATGATATCTTGTGCTGAAATTCAAGTTAGTATTCAACCCTGCAAACAATTTTTTCCAAAACATAGATGTAAACTTTATGTCTTTATCTGAAATCACCATTTTAGGAATACCATGCAGTCTAAAAATTTCCTTCATGAATATTTCAGCGATGTTAATATCTTTATAAGTATATTTTACAGGAATAGAATGTGCAGAGTTGATAATATTGTCAATTACTACCATAATTGAATCATTATATTTTTGAGTTCTAGGCAAACCTATGATAAAATCCATTGATATGGTCTCCCATTTCCATTCTGATACAGGTAGAGGTTGCAATAGGCCGACTACGTGTTGGTGTTCAGCTTTCACCTGTTGACAATATTGGCACTTAGACAAGTATTCTTCTGTCTCGCCTTTCATATTAGTCCAATAAAATAACTTCCTTAGTGTTGTTACCATTTTCTGGTATCTCGGATGACCAACATATGGTTTCTTGTGTGCTTCGTCCAAAACTGTTAACTTTAATTCAATAGAATCCGGTATGTATAATTTGTTTTTAAATCTTAGTAGACCACTTATGTCCAAACTCAGATCTGTTCTGTCTGAATTTTCTACATTATTTTGTAAATCTGCCATTGTTTTAATGTATTCTTCATCATTATTACTTGCAACCTTTATCCTTTTCTCAATATTTTTTTCTACCCTGCTAATGTTTATCTCAAACAACCCATGAATTCTTCTACTTAAAGCATCTGCCACTTTGTTTTCTTTACCCTTGATGTCTCTTACCTCAAAATTGAATTCGCTAAAGAAGGCCAACCATCTTTCTTTCCTTGGGTTAAGGTCTGGTTGACTAAAAAATAACTTCACACCATCATTATCAATTAGTAATAGAAATTTTCTACCCATTATATAGTGTTGCCACATTTTTAATGCATAGATGATGGTTGCTAATTCCAAGTCATGAGTGACGTATTTTCATTCATGCTCTTTTAGTTTTCGGGACTCGTAACAAATAATGTTCCCTTCTTGAGTTAGGACACCTCCCAAACCTTCTTTGCTTGCATCCACACAGACTGTGAAGTTTTTATCTGAGTCTGCTACCCCTAAAATGGGTGCGGTTGTTAACAATTCCTTTAACTTATTAAAACTGTCTTGACATTTCTGTGACCAATAAAACTCGGTTCCCTTCTTATGTAGGGATGTGATAGGGTATGCAATCTTAGAGAATCCCTATATAAATCTGCATTAGTACCTAGTGATTCCCATGAATGAATGGATGTCTACTACATCCCTAGGGATAGGCCATTCCATGATGGCTCTTATCTTCTCTGGGTCGACTGCAATACCCTCTTCAGATATTACATGTCCTAGGTACTGTATTTTATTTTGATAAAAGTCACATTTGTCGAATTTAACATACAATTTTTGTTTTCTTAAAGTTTGCAATACTATCCTTAGATGTTCTTCGTGTTCTTCTTCTATTTTTTAATACACTAGGATATCATCAATAAATACCAAACCAAACTTATCCAAGTACTAACTGAAAATGTTGTTCATTAAACAAATAAATGTTGTTGGTGCATTAGTGAGACCAAATGGTATAACAACAAACTCATAATGTCCATATCTCATCCTAAATGTTGTTTTACTTATGTCTTCATCCTTTATTCTAACCTGGTGATAACCATATCTTACATCCAACATAGAAAAACTATTTTCCCCACCTACTTGATCAAACAGATCATTGATTCTAAGTAGAGGGTATTTGTTCTTAACAGTTATTTTGTTTAACTGTCTATAATCAATGCATAATCTTAGAGTTTCGTCTTTCTTTTTAACAAAAAGTGTTGGTACTCCGCATGGCAAGACACTTGGCATGATGTATTCCTTGTCCAACAATTCTTGTAGTTGAATCTTTAACTATGTTAATTCATGTAAAATCGTTCGGAAGGGTGCCTTAGATATAGAGGCTAAACCAGGCAACAGATCGATAGAGAAGTCTATCTCTCTTCTTGGGGCCAGTTCAGGTATTTCGTCAACAAACAAATCTCTAAAATCATGTAAGACAACCAAATATTCTAGGCTAGGTTTATTTTCTTTTTCCAACAGATTTGTCACTTGGATAGCATAAATATAATAACCTTTTCTCATGCACTTCTTAAATTGCATTGCTGAAATCTACCTAATTGAGACTCATTTATGTATGCCTTGTACTATCTTAACAATGTTGTTTTCATCTTTGTAAGTGAGTGTTTTTTTCACAACAATCCAAAAATGATTTATGCCTCTCTAACCAGTCCATTCCAATAATTATATCATAAGACCCTAATGGTAGAATATTCAGATTTTGTAAATGTGTTGAACCTGCACATAATAGATCTAGCTAAAAAATAATACACAGATTTGTAGAGAGAATTGGAGAAAGAAGAAGAAGGAGAGAAATAATGGAATATGTCTCATTAACTATATTTCACACTCAAAGAGTGAATAATTTACAATAGATATATGATACATGAGTAACTAATGTGCCATAGTGGTGGTCTAGAGTGATCTGGACACACACCAACAGTTACGGGAGTAAACTGCCACCTAGTCTATTCTCTCAGGTAGTTACTGTTGAAATAATGTAACTGCGAAGAGCATTCTTATTATTTTGTTATTGGATTAAATCCCCATTGTGGATTAATCATGTCATTATTATTAGATTAATCCCCATTGAGGATTAATCAAGTCGGTAATTGTATAAGGACCAAA
>ML788689.1:276595-290218 GCA_009831015.1 Picea engelmannii | reverse complement strand
AATAATAGATTAATATTTATTGTCTAATTTATTTAAGGGAAAAGTAAATTAGACACATGTTTCTTGTTGACTTTTCAACACTCCCTCTCAACAAGAAAGGGATTATCCTTCACCCTAATCCTGTCTCTATGATATTCGAATTTTCTCCTGGTGAGCGCCTTCGTCAGAATGTTCACATCCCGATCTTCCACAGGAATGTATTGAAGCAACATGATCTTCCGCTGCAAACAATCTCTGAGATGATGATACCGGATATCTATATGCTTAGATCTGTCATGAAACACAGGATTAATCAAGAGTTTAATGCAACTTTGATTATCATAATAAATCACAGTCAAATCTAAATGAGAACCAAACAAACCAACCAAGATCTTCCTTGTCCAGATAGCCTCACATGCAGCTTGAATCAGTGCCATGTATTCCGCTTCCGCTGAACTAAGTGCCATGGATCTTTGTTTCCTACTGTACCAAGAAACAGTTGTAGATCCGATACTAAAGATCCCCCCTGATGTGCTCTTTCTGTTTGTTGGGCTCCCCGCTCAATCTGCATCTGTGAATCCATACAACTTCACCTCATCCATCTGTCTGTACCATAATCCATACTCAGATGTTCCCTTCAGATATCTCAGGACATGCTTACCTGCCTTCCAAAAGAGTTTGGTAGGCTTAACCATCGCTTGACTTAGCTGGTTAACCGCATAGAAAATGTCCGGTCTCGTGTTCACTAAATACATTAGTGAACCCACTAACTGTCGATAGACAATAGCATCCACTACCTCTCCAAAAGTAGCATCCTCTTTCCTCCAGTTTCCTGGAAGAGAAGTGTCCATGGCTTTGCAGCCCTCCATGTGAAACTTACCCAATATATCTCTTACATACTTTCCTTGAGACACAAAAAGTTCACCATCTCGCTACCATATTTCCAATCCAAGGAAATAATGAAGAAGGCCCAAATCCTTCATCTCAAACTCCTTTGCAAGGTACTCCTTGCATGAGTGTATCAACTGCTCATCACCAGTAAGCATCAAATCATCAACATAAAGAACAATGATCAAAATCTTACCCTCCACCACAATTTGGTATAGGTTTGCATCCGCTTCACTTTTGGTGAAGCCCAATCCGGTGAAATAGCTTTATATCCATGTGTACCAAGCACGGGTTGCTTGCTTCAGCCCATACAGTGCTTTCTTGAGTCTGCACACTTGTGACTCTCTGTCAAAGGTCTCAAAACCTTTTGGATGATCAATGTACACTTCTTCCTCAATGATCCCATTGAGGAACACAATTTTTACATCCATCTCATGAATGCACCAACCCATCTGCGCTAAGAGTGCAAGGATGGATCTTATGGAAGAGTACCTTGCGACAGGTGTAAAGGTCTCATCATAATATATCCCCTCGATCTGTGAGAAGCCCCGAGCCACAAACCTGGCCTTTTATTTCTCCACACTCCCATCAACAACTTGCTTTACCTTGTAGATCCATCTCGAACCTACCACTGATTTGTCAATCGGTCTTGGGAAAATTTCCCATGCACTGTTTTTGATAATGTAGTCATACTCCTCTACCATAGCATCAACCCAAGTGGGGTCCTGCACTGATTCCTGAAAGGAAGATGGTTCAGTCACAATACATTTGCTCATGAGAGCCATGTATCCAACAAATCGATTAGGAGACTGTCTCTGTCTGCGCTGTGAAGTAGGGGCTCCTACATTCTGTGCAACATCTAGTCTCAATCTATGAACTTCCGTGGTGTGATTTCTGCCATTTCTGATGGATGGCTCTGCTTGAGTGGTTTCCTCCACTCCATGAACCTCCTCATGTGCCTGATCCACATCTTGATACTCATCCTTGGGAACCAACAATTCCTCTTCTGCATGCAAGTCTAGCTCCCTCTCAAGCGACAACTGCATGGATTTCCCCTCATCGAATTTTATATCGTGTTGCATAACAGTCATCTTACTGTTTGGAAAATACACACGATAATTATGGGGTGTTTCTGTGTACCCCACAAATATCCCAACTTCAGCAGTCGGTTCCATCTTCTTCCTGGCATACTTGGTCACATGCACATAAATAGATGAGCCAAAAATTTTAAAATGAGAAACATTCGGTTTCTTACCAGTAAAAGATTCTCCAGGTGTACTCATGCCAAGTAATCTATGAGGACAACAGTTCTGAACATAAACCACAGTATTGCATGCTTCTTCCCACAAATGCATTGGTAGACCCTGATCATGCAACATCGCTCATGTTGCACCCACGATCGTTCTGTTCTTTCTCTTCGCGACCCCATTTTGTTGTGGGTTATGAGGTGCTATGAGTTCTCTTCAAATTATTTCTCTATTGTAGAAGTCTTTGAATTTGTTAGAGATGTATTCTCCACCATTATCGCTCCTTAGAGCCTTCACTTGCTTCCCCGACTCTTTCTCCACCAATGCTTTAAACTCACAGAACTTTGAGAATGTTTGATCCTTTTTCTACATGAAGAATATCCAACATTTACAAGAAAAGTCATCAACAAAAATAACATAATACTTGTGTTTTGTTGTTGAAGCAACTGAGAATGGTCTGCACACGTCCGTTTGAATTCTCTCTAGGATCACCGAAGCACAATTCTCCTTTTCATGAAAGGTGGTCTTTACATACTTCCCTAGGGTGAACCCCTTGCACTGATCTGACTAAGAAAGTGTTCCCCTTGGAAGTCCAGTAGATATCTGTTGCATGATCTTCAAGGCTCCATGATGAAGATGGCCCAATCTCTTGTGCCATAATTTGCCTTCATCCCGGCTCACCACTTTTTCTGCCTTGCCTATCATGGCATTGCATCCATATACCTCTAGCATGTAGAGATTCTTAACTCGAATCCCTATCTTCTTGAATTGACCTGTTGCTTTATGTCGCAGGTAGGCTTTGCCACTACTAAAAACAACGTTATAGCCTCTGTTCTCCAACATTGCGACTGAGACCAGGTTTTTCTTCAGACCTGGAACATGCATAACATTTTTCAATTGAAATGGCTTACCTGACTCCCTCTGAAAGGTAATGGTACGAATACCAGTTGCACTGTATCGTCCATCGTCTCCCATCTCTACATGCATTCTGAGATCTTTCTCCTCCAATTCAATGAAAGACTCTTTATCTCCCATCATGTGGAAGGAAGCGCCACTATCCAAATACCATATTGATCCTGATGCACCTGAAGCCATGCATGTGATCAAAGTGAAGTCAAGCTCAAATTGTGAGACAAGAGCCTCACCAGTTGCAGATCCAACAACCATCTTGCTCTTCTTCTTCTATGGATAGTTAGTAGCAAGATGCCCATGTTCATGATAGTGAAAACACTTCACTTTGGACAAATCCAACTTCTTGACTGACTCGGATTTTGGATGGAATTTCTTCCCTTTCCCTTTCCTTTCCTTGGAAGTCAAAGCACAATCCTCTTCATTATCACGCTTTGATGAATATCCATCTCTGGTGTTCCGCCTAAACTCCTCTTGCACTAGATTTGACCATAGTCGTTCCCAATCCGACAATTTTTCCCTTCCATTGACAGAGTCTTGATAACTGTGTCAACTCTTGGGAAGCCCTAGGAGTGCCAAGATCACCAAATCATCAACATGACTATTATTCCCACACTTACAAGCTCATCCCAACATTGGAAAAACTTCGTGATATAATTTGGAATGGTGTCGCCCTTTTCCATCTTGATCTTCCTGAGTTTATCTTTGAGTGCCAATTTCCTATGGTCGCTACTGTTTTGGAACAGATCTATCAAAACCTTCCACATTGCATATGGTTTGGTTTTCCCATGGAGACTTGAGACAATGTGGTCTCGTACTCCCTCCAACAAAATCCTCCTCGCCTTCGCCACTTTCTTTTGCCATGCATCAATATTTGCAGTGTCTGTCGCATTCGGCTTAGGAACATCGTTGTCAATGTATCCCTTCAAACCATTGTCTTTGAGCACTTCTTCCATCCTGTCCTTCAAGCAATGTATTTCGATCTACCCTCGAGTTCATACTCCAACCTCAAGCCATTGAAAGACATTCTCGATCTTGAATCAAGTTTCACACCAAGAAAGTCTTGCAAATTCGATTGTTATCCAACCCAAAAATCAACTACATCAATCCCTCTTCCCTGGGAGGTTCGCACCCCACCTGAGAGTAGCCTGAGGGAAGTTTGCACCCTACCTGTGTGTAGCCTGCGAACTTGCCTAGGAAGCTCGCACCCTGCTCCATTGTAGCTTGTGATAATGCCAATGAAGTTCGCACCCTGCTTCACTGTAGGGTGAGGGAAGTTCGCACCCTGCTAGTATATTTTCCTGTGAACTTTCCTATGAAGTTTGCATTGTACTCCACTGTAGGGTGAGGGGAGTTCGCACCCTGCTAGTGTATTTGCCTACGAGAATGCCAATAAAAGTTCACGCCTTCCTTTGTCTAGGGTGCGAGAATTACTATTCCTGAAAATGAGCATAGTTTTTAGTACTAGGGTTCACACCCTGCAAGAGACGGGACCTGCGAGAATGAAATTATGTTCGCACCTCACTGCCATGACTCTGTGGCCTCCGTGGCTCTGATACCATGTATAAATTTCAATACACTTAATGTATTTCCTGTGATTCTCCTGATCTAACAATTTATGCCACTGTTAAATACAAAATCGCTTCTACTATTATTCTTGGGGAAAATTAAACCACGATCACAACCACAATCACAAAGTGAAATATCAATAATACATAACAAAGAAGTTTTATCGGGAAAGTGTAAAGCTAAAACCCCCACTATCATATATTATGTATATCATGAATTATGAAACAATCTCATACAAAACTCTAATCCAAGATCTCTCAGTACAATACAATCGTCTCACACTGTGATACACAAATCAACAAATACATGTGCCAATTCCTGTGTCCAGATAGCTTGCCTCCTCTGCACAATCTCTGCAATTCGAATTCTCACAATGATCGAATCATTCACGAATTACTTAGTTTGTACATGCTCATAAGCATATCCATTGCATGTGTGATCAAATCACAACTGATAACCAAACTGTCCCTTTCACCTGTTATCTTAATTGGGTCTCCACCGAATCTGACATGCATGTAGTTAACCGTGGTGAATCTCTAGTTGCATGTGAGTTCACTGATTAACTGAACTCTCACTAGTGCATGTTTAGTTACAACTAGTACAACTGATCTTAAATCACTTAACTACACTTATAATTCTGTTACAAATCCAACTCACTCAGTTATGAATGAAATAATAGATTAATATTTATTGTCTAATTTATTTAAGGGAAAAGTAAATTAGACACATGTTTCTTGTTGACTTTTCAACACTACTCACGCAAAATACCCAAGGGAATATTATGGAATTACATATATACCTATAACGACCCCTAGGATAATGTATTGTCAAATCCATACATCGTATGTGAAATGTCTCTATTATGCATAGTTATTTTATACATAGTTAATTCTAACATGAATCCAGTACGTATAAGCGTTAATGCTCCGAATGGTTGTGACTATATGGTTGGTAAAGGTAGTTTCATTTTCTTGTCGTTTGATGCTCCCATTATAACCAAACTTGGTACAAGGGCTGACGAACCAGAAAGGTAAGAGTAAACCATAACCAGATGAAAAGGAAAAACTAAACTATAACCCTAAAATGACTATCATTGCACTCGCCATAAATTCATAAGAGGTATGCAGAGGTAAGATAGTCATGACTTAAATATACCCTGCCTGAGACATTTATAGTGTCATGTAATGTACTTCTTTGGGCCATCGCTTGACCACCGTGCCCACTGTGTCTCTGCCAGCTCACTTTGTTCACATGGCCTATGTACAACTCGTAACTATCACCATTAATCTGCTCGACGGAGGGTTTTCTAAGGCTATTGCTCCATTCTTCTCGATTGGCTCTGTGTATTTACAAAAATGCTACAACGCTAAACATGATGATGTTAAACTCGGTAGCATGGCCATAATCATGGATTTGGGCTCGTTCTGGGTGGGAAGGAAACTAGGAAGCACTCACCAGTTGGATACTACCCTAAGTGAGGTAAGTAACTTCTTAGTTGTTTTGTCTGAACTCTATGTGATCTTAAAAAGTCATCATGCACACCAATCACCCTCTAATTTCTATTAGTTCTACTGGTCTTGACTTCTGTGGTCTGAGGTAGCATTTTAATGGTTGGTAGTATACTCAACAATGCTTAGGGTTTTATCATGGCTCCACCTTTAATATCTGTATCAATTTTCTAAAACCCTTATGCCCTGCAACAGACTTTTTCTTTGTGAATGAAACCGTAGGAAGTCTCTGACTGTAATAATGCTAAAGGGAGCGAGAATTTCCACACAGTGTAGGAGCTAGTTCATTCATATATAAATTTGGGTTTATTGTATCTTTGGTTTCTCGTTCTGGGTTATTAGTGTTTACATAACTTGATATAGATTCAAATTCTTGGCCTGAGCTTTTAAGAGGTTTCACAAATTGGCATAATTTCTTGTCTGTTTCGTTATTTGGCTATGTACATCGTGTTTTTCTTGAGTTTTTATATCTTATATAGGAAACTAGGTTTTCTTATGTGTGATAGTAAGAGGAATACTCTTCATATCATGTTTAGTCTTTTTCAAAGACACGTCCGTTCTCTGTGAAACGAAGTGGTTTCAGTTCTGTCTGAAATGCGTTTTTACCTATGCGGTGTAAGTTTTACGATTTTGTTCCTTTGGGTTTTAAATGAACAATTATGAATATATTTACAGTTTTCTACCTCTATTCACATTTTCACAATTTCCAATCTCCAATTCTGAGAGTATACATCCTGGTACTTGCCAAGATTTAATTTGTGTCAAAAGAGCACGACATATATATTCGTCTGAGTTATACCCTGGTAAGTTTATATAACATTCACCTCAAGTTCTGTGTGCTTGAAAGACTGTGTGCAAATTGTTTGAGTTTCAAACAATAATTTGTAAGTTTAAGAATTATGATTCCGATGTCCCGTAACCCTGTCTGTAATTTTTGAGTTGGGAAAATACTGCCTCTGTGGGATACACTCTACCCTATGAAAACTTTATCATTCTGGAATTCTTGATTAACCTGTTAGATTTCACTTTGTAAGAAGGGAATCCTAATTATTCCGAACTCTTTTCTTGATTGCATTTTCCTTTATCATAAATATGTGGTTTTAGTGACTTATGAGGACAATATCTTGGAGTCCTATCTATGATCCGAATTGGGCAATTCTGTAGAGCATTTTTGTACCGCGTGTTATTTATTGTTCTTCTTAGGAAATGTTTTTTCATGTTGAACAATGTATTATCTAATTTTACATTTGTGCAATCAGTTAATTTGTTTGGTTACACATCTAATGATGGGACCCATGTTTTCACTAAGAGGGTACCCCTCAACCATTTCAATGCTCACCCTTCCCCTTCGGCATGTTGATAGATCGCTTCAGCGACACCGATTGAAAGTGCACCCACGCCAACCTCAAGATATGTGCTAATCATGTGTGGAAAGCCTTCCCTGTCTTAATTTCTTTATCTTCAATATTTAGATTTTATGGTCTTCTGTCTTGACACTAAATTAACCATATCATTTTCCTTGTAGGACTTATACAGTGGCAATCAACGGGTCTAGGAGAGTTCCTTACTCAAAAAATGTATTTGAGTTCCGATTTTAATATTTAGGTTTGAAGGATTCAGATTTGGGTTTCCAGTTGTTTTGGGTACTTACCCAGGGTAGTCTATTTGTAAATATTTGAATCCAAGCTTGTGGCTATACAAATAATCTTTTCTTTCTTGTTAACAGGATGTACATATGTTTCTTCAAACCAACGAATATTGTTTCTTATGTGAGCGGTCTTTGTACTATGGATTGTATAACTTTGAAAAATACTTTGTTTATCGTTTACTGTGGGATAACAGAACTGTACATTTTTATGTCATTGGCACAATCGTATCAATGGAAGCTTAGCTGGAATCTTATGTGGTCCAATATCAAAATATTCTTGTGCAATTTATATTTATGTAGTTCTGAAAAAAAAATCTATATAAGAGACAATATATATATGTATACATGTATATCTCTATTCTGGTATTCACTTCAAAACTTCATTTGGTATTTGTACAAATTTAAATATTCCTTAAGAATATATATATATATATATATATGGTATGGTTTATGCTTAACATGGTAATACTCTTGTTCTGTTTAGATTTTTGTAACATATAAAAACACACATAGAGATTTCCTGTATATCTATACTTTGGTTATTCGACCTGTAGCAATCTATAATAAATCCTTATTTGGGTTTATATTTGAGTCTACATTCCTACTTATACCAAATATTTCTAATATCAACAACAAATCAAACTGATATTTGTTTTCTTATAGTTGTTCAGAGAGTACATTACTTGAATAATAAACTTTTACACATTCATCAACAACTATCACACATAATGAATTTCTTAGCTCAACTCAATGAATAAATTCAAAACTGTAAAAGCTTATTCTACCATTCATTTCATTCCACCAATCATTAACCAACAAACAAACCAATCAACAAGTGATAGTAGATGTACATATCTAAACAAAGTGCTGGAACAAAAAATGGAATGACCAAGTTCCACCCAACCATAAAACAGAGCAGCCAATCTACTTCCTTCATTCACCCCCTATTCTGACGAAGAATCCATGAGGGTGAACCTTGAAGCTCCTCTTTTGCTATAGTCCTTTTTTAAATCAAAATTACTCCTTGCCTCACACTCATAAAACAATGCTCATAATAGCAAGTGATATTTTTTTCCTAGCATACTAGACATCGTCCTGCCTCCTCCCATATAATATATATATGAAAAATCCTCTTGTGCCTAGGTATTTTCCCCTTGTGAAATTTTGCATATTTACATATCCCTGATTTCCAGGGGCTTCCAATGGCCAAATTCTTAATTTTCCACTTGTAAAATTCATCCCTGAGGTAGTTCAAACATGTTCCCCACCCATGGAGTCTTGGTCAAACTGATTTCAACTTGGTTGTTCCATTCGTCTCTCAATAATAAATATAAAAAATATTTGTTTCTTACAAGTGTCATATTTAAAGAGTTGGTTGGGCAAATAAAATATTTTCCTAACAGTCATAATAAGAAATTACAATTAACTAAATTCCAAATTCGGATTTGCCATAAATGGCAATAATTTTCCAAATTCAAATTTGTCAAAAATGGAAATAAATTCCTAAGTGGATTCAGACTTTAATAATCATTTATTTTTGGGGCTATTACATCATTTTCCCCTTCAGTACAACACTGTCCTTAGTGTTTGTTCCTTTGTTGGAACAGGATTGAATAAGATTTCTGCAAATCTTCCTCCAATTCCCAAGTGGCATCCTCATGACTAAAAGGCTTCCATTGCACTTTTACTTGGGAAACGAATCTGTTCTGTAGTGTTATTTCTCTCTTGTCCAGAATGCATAGGGGTTCCTCTTGGAACTTGCCTTCTGGTTCCACCTATACCGTGTTCCAATCGATCATGTAAGTAGGATCATGAACATAATTTTTTAACAAAGAAACATGAAATACATTATGAATTTTCAGATTTGCAGGAAGTGCAAGTTGGTAATCCACAGGTCCAATTCAAGATAAGATCTCGAAAGGTCCACAAAACCTGGGTGCCAACTTGGAATAGTTTCCTAGCTTTAATGAACATATTCTTGCTTTAGCTTTTAAATACACATGGTCTCCAACTTGAAATTCCCAGTGTCTTCTTTTCAGGTCTGCATAACTTTTCTGTCTGTCCTATGCCTCTTTTAAATTATGTTGTACTTTTATTACCATATTCTCCATTTCCTAGATCATTTCTGGTCCCACCATGATTCTATCAACTGGGTTATCCCATCTAATCATAGTTGTACACTTTCTTCCATACAATACTTCAAAGGGGCTCATCTTAGCCGATGTTTGGTAACCATTATTGTATGAAAATTCCACCAAGTGTAGGTAGTCTTCCCACTTACTTGGTTTCATCCTTACGTACATTCATAACATATCTTCCATGATTTGGTTTGTTCATTCAGTCTGTCCATCTGTTTATGGATGATATCTTGTGCTGAAATTCAAGTTAGTATTCAACCCTGCAAACAATTTTTTCCAAAACATAGATGTAAACTTTATGTCTTTATCTGAAATCACCATTTTAGGAATACCATGCAGTCTAAAAATTTCCTTCATGAATATTTCAGCGATGTTAATATCTTTATAAGTATATTTTACAGGAATAGAATGTGCAGAGTTGATAATATTGTCAATTACTACCATAATTGAATCATTATATTTTTGAGTTCTAGGCAAACCTATGATAAAATCCATTGATATGGTCTCCCATTTCCATTCTGATACAGGTAGAGGTTGCAATAGGCCGACTACGTGTTGGTGTTCAGCTTTCACCTGTTGACAATATTGGCACTTAGACAAGTATTCTTCTGTCTCGCCTTTCATATTAGTCCAATAAAATAACTTCCTTAGTGTTGTTACCATTTTCTGGTATCTCGGATGACCAACATATGGTTTCTTGTGTGCTTCGTCCAAAACTGTTAACTTTAATTCAATAGAATCCGGTATGTATAATTTGTTTTTAAATCTTAGTAGACCACTTATGTCCAAACTCAGATCTGTTCTGTCTGAATTTTCTACATTATTTTGTAAATCTGCCATTGTTTTAATGTATTCTTCATCATTATTACTTGCAACCTTTATCCTTTTCTCAATATTTTTTTCTACCCTGCTAATGTTTATCTCAAACAACCCATGAATTCTTCTACTTAAAGCATCTGCCACTTTGTTTTCTTTACCCTTGATGTCTCTTACCTCAAAATTGAATTCGCTAAAGAAGGCCAACCATCTTTCTTTCCTTGGGTTAAGGTCTGGTTGACTAAAAAATAACTTCACACCATCATTATCAATTAGTAATAGAAATTTTCTACCCATTATATAGTGTTGCCACATTTTTAATGCATAGATGATGGTTGCTAATTCCAAGTCATGAGTGACGTATTTTCATTCATGCTCTTTTAGTTTTCGGGACTCGTAACAAATAATGTTCCCTTCTTGAGTTAGGACACCTCCCAAACCTTCTTTGCTTGCATCCACACAGACTGTGAAGTTTTTATCTGAGTCTGCTACCCCTAAAATGGGTGCGGTTGTTAACAATTCCTTTAACTTATTAAAACTGTCTTGACATTTCTGTGACCAATAAAACTCGGTTCCCTTCTTATGTAGGGATGTGATAGGGTATGCAATCTTAGAGAATCCCTATATAAATCTGCATTAGTACCTAGTGATTCCCATGAATGAATGGATGTCTACTACATCCCTAGGGATAGGCCATTCCATGATGGCTCTTATCTTCTCTGGGTCGACTGCAATACCCTCTTCAGATATTACATGTCCTAGGTACTGTATTTTATTTTGATAAAAGTCACATTTGTCGAATTTAACATACAATTTTTGTTTTCTTAAAGTTTGCAATACTATCCTTAGATGTTCTTCGTGTTCTTCTTCTATTTTTTAATACACTAGGATATCATCAATAAATACCAAACCAAACTTATCCAAGTACTAACTGAAAATGTTGTTCATTAAACAAATAAATGTTGTTGGTGCATTAGTGAGACCAAATGGTATAACAACAAACTCATAATGTCCATATCTCATCCTAAATGTTGTTTTACTTATGTCTTCATCCTTTATTCTAACCTGGTGATAACCATATCTTACATCCAACATAGAAAAACTATTTTCCCCACCTACTTGATCAAACAGATCATTGATTCTAAGTAGAGGGTATTTGTTCTTAACAGTTATTTTGTTTAACTGTCTATAATCAATGCATAATCTTAGAGTTTCGTCTTTCTTTTTAACAAAAAGTGTTGGTACTCCGCATGGCAAGACACTTGGCATGATGTATTCCTTGTCCAACAATTCTTGTAGTTGAATCTTTAACTATGTTAATTCATGTAAAATCGTTCGGAAGGGTGCCTTAGATATAGAGGCTAAACCAGGCAACAGATCGATAGAGAAGTCTATCTCTCTTCTTGGGGCCAGTTCAGGTATTTCGTCAACAAACAAATCTCTAAAATCATGTAAGACAACCAAATATTCTAGGCTAGGTTTATTTTCTTTTTCCAACAGATTTGTCACTTGGATAGCATAAATATAATAACCTTTTCTCATGCACTTCTTAAATTGCATTGCTGAAATCTACCTAATTGAGACTCATTTATGTATGCCTTGTACTATCTTAACAATGTTGTTTTCATCTTTGTAAGTGAGTGTTTTTTTCACAACAATCCAAAAATGATTTATGCCTCTCTAACCAGTCCATTCCAATAATTATATCATAAGACCCTAATGGTAGAATATTCAGATTTTGTAAATGTGTTGAACCTGCACATAATAGATCTAGCTAAAAAATAATACACAGATTTGTAGAGAGAATTGGAGAAAGAAGAAGAAGGAGAGAAATAATGGAATATGTCTCATTAACTATATTTCACACTCAAAGAGTGAATAATTTACAATAGATATATGATACATGAGTAACTAATGTGCCATAGTGGTGGTCTAGAGTGATCTGGACACACACCAACAGTTACGGGAGTAAACTGCCACCTAGTCTATTCTCTCAGGTAGTTACTGTTGAAATAATGTAACTGCGAAGAGCATTCTTATTATTTTGTTATTGGATTAAATCCCCATTGTGGATTAATCATGTCATTATTATTAGATTAATCCCCATTGAGGATTAATCAAGTCGGTAATTGTATAAGGACCAAATCCCCTTTTGCGGATTGGTCATCGGACAATTATAATGTAAAGAATAAGAAGTCGACCCAGCAGTTAAAATGAAAGGGCCAGATTTAATTAAAGGTGGATTTACCCACCCAGTGTGAGAGGTCAGCCCTGCCAGATGGTGACTCTTCACACGTGCCAGATTAGTATAAATAAGAGGCTAGCGCCTCACTTCTAACTTACACTTCACTTTCTCATTCTCTTATGAGGCAAGTTGCTATTTCAAGTTGGTGAGAGGAGAAGAAGGGTGGTGCATCTCTTGGAGGAGGATTTTCTGTATTGGTTGAGTTATCTCTTGAACATTTGATAAGCTATTTATGATAAGGAAGTTTTTGCTGGGTTTTCTTCCCCTAGAGGGTTTCCCAGGATAAATGTTGTGTCTCTTGTGGATGTGTATTTCTCAGTGATCTTGTTCTTATTATGCTCTTATCTTACGAAATGCAAAGAAATATAATATCAGCATAAAACATTAACATGGTATCAGAGCCAACCTGAAGAAAGCACAATTTGCAAGAAGAAAAACGTCACTGTTACCGGGGCCCAAAATTAGGGTTTTGAAAAAGTGAGAGTTTTCAGTTATCTATCACCATAGAAAGTTGTGCCCTCCCCCAAGGATCCATTTGGCACCTAGAGCACACCTTTTCAGTGGCTAGATCCTCCGGAAAGTGAAACCCTAGTTTCACAAAGTACCAGAAAACCAGAAAACCAGAGTACCAGAAGTACCAGAAGTACCAGAGTACCAGAAGTACCAGAAAACCAGA
>ML788689.1:240337-273168 GCA_009831015.1 Picea engelmannii | reverse complement strand
CAGAGCTTGGTATGGCCGTATAGACAGTTTCTTGACGAGCTTGGGCTTTACCAAGAGTAAAGCATATTCTAATCTCTACTTCAAGATCATGGATAATGAACCAGTAATACTATTACTGTATGTGGATGACTTGTTCTTAACTAGAGAAGAAAAGCTCATCGCTGAATGAAAAATAGAGACTTGCCACAAAATTTGAAATGAAAGACCTTGGCCTAATGCATTATTTCTTAGGTCTTGAGGTATGACAGAGTCCGGAAAGAATCTTCCTTAAACAGGGGAAGTACACGATCGAAATCCTGAAGAGATTCAACATGCTCGAATGCAAGTCCATGAATACACCCATGGAAGCAAAGATGAAGCTGTTGGTCGATACTTCGTCAGATTTGATAGATGCCACTCTGTACAGACAGATTATTGGATCGTTGATGTACCTGACGAACACTAGACCAGACATCTGTTTTGCAGTGAACACCTTGATTCAGTTTCTGGTGGAGCCCAGACGTGTTCATTTAGTGGCTACAAAACATGTGATGAGGTACCTTAAGGGTACAATGGATTATGGTCTCAGTTATGATGGAGATCATGACTTCACTCTGATTGGATATACTGATGCATATTGGGCAGGAAGCGTTGCTAACAGAAAAAGCACTTCTGGATGCTGATTTAGTTTGAGATCAACTATGATCTCGTGGCAGATTAGGAAGCAATCCAGTATTTCTCTCAGCACAACGGAAGCAGAGTACATCGATGCATGTTCTGCTAGCTGCGAAGCTATATGGCTTCGAAAGTTGCTGACAGGCCTATTTGATTTGGAGATGAGAGCAACCGTGATTCTATGTGATAATCAAAGATGTATTAAAATGACAGAGAATCCTGTGTTCCATGATAGGTCAAAGCACATAGAGATCCGCTATCATTTCATCCGTGACATGGTACAGAGAGGAGCCCTGAAGCTCCAGTACATTAGCATGGATGAACAGGTTGCTGATGTGATGACTAAGCCTCTATCTCGTGTAAAGTTCGAAACACTTTCGAGATATGCTTGGTATTGTCCGAAAGGACCTTCCCTGAAAGGGGGAGTAGATGTGATTCCTTGCTTCTGACCACATTGTTGGATGTAAAGCAAGATGAGTTATGCTTCTGACCCAGTTGTTAGACGTAAAGCATAACGTTGTTGATTCCTTGCTTCTGACCTAGTTGTTAGACGTAAAGCAAGATGAGTCATGCTTCTGACCTCGTTGTTAGACATAAATCATGATGCTGTGATGATCCTTGCTTCTGACCTCGCTGTTAGACGTAAAGCAAGATGAGTCATACTTCTGACCTCATTGTTAGACGTAAAGTATGACGCTGTGTGATCCTTTCTTCTGACCTCGTTGTTAGACGTAAAGCAAGATGAGTTATGCTTCTGACCTAGTTGTTAGACGTAAAGCATAATGCCACTGGTTCCTTGCTTCTGACCTAGTTGTTAGACGTAAAGCAAGATGAGTCATGCTTATGAACTCGTTGTTAGACGTAAAGCATGACACCATGTGTTCCCTGCTTCTGACCTAGTTGTTAGACGTAAAGCAAGATGAGTCATGCTTCTGACCTAGTTGTTAGACATAAAGAATGACGTTGTGATTCCTCACTTCTGACCTAGTTGTTAGATGTAAAGCGAGATGATGATATTACTTGCTTCTGACCTAGTTGTCAGACGTAAATCAAGATGTGACTGACACTGAGCTACCAGCTTAACCGATGTGACATTGAGCTAGTGTAGTACTGTGATGTGATGTGACTAACACTGAGCTACCAGCTTAACCGCTGTGACATTGAGCTAGTGTAGTACTGTGATGTGACAACCTTGTGCTGTGATGAGGTATCATTTTTACTGATACATATTTGATGCAGATGATTATAGCATTCTTTTGAGAATGATGATGCTGCTGATGAAGAAAACTTTCGATGACTCGTAAATGTGCTAGACAATTGTTCAAGATGATATTGACGATACTGTCCTCGAGATACCACCGATGATGCAAACCTCTCTCGCCTGATGTTGATGAAGACTGATGAAGAATACCCTTCTTGTTAAGGGGGAGTGTTGAAATAATGTAACTGCGAAGAGCATTCTTATTATTTTGTTATTGGATTAAATCCCCATTGTGGATTAATCATGTCATTATTATTATTTTTATTATTAGATTAATCCCCATTGAGGATTAATCAAGTCGGTAATTGTATAATGACCAAATCCCCTTTTGCGGATTGGTCATCGGAAAATTATAATGTAAAGAATAAGAAGTCGGCCCCAGCAGTTAAAATGAAAGGGCCAGATTTAATTAAAGGTGGATTTACCCACCCAGTGTGAGAGGTCGGCCCTGCCAAATGGTGACTCTTCACACGTGCCATATTAGTATAAATAAGAGGCTAGCGCCTCACTTCTAACTTACACTTCACTTGCTCATTATCTTATGAGGCAAGTTGCTATTTCAAGTTGGTGAGAGGAGAAGAAGGGTGGCACATCTCTTGGAGGAGGATTTTCTATATTGGTTGAGTTATCTCTTGAACATTTGATAAGCTATTTATGATAAGGAAGTTTTTGCTGGGTTTTCTTCCCCTAGAGGGTTTCCCAGGATAAATGTTGTGTCTCTTGTGGATGTGTATTTCTCAGTGATCTTGTTCTTATTATGCTCTTATCTTATGAAATGCAAATAATTATAATATCATCATAAAACATTAACAGTTATGTGAGTAAACTGCCACCTAGTCTAGTCTCTCAGGTAGTTATGGGAGTGAACTACCACCTAGCTGAGTTAACTAGTCGACTAGTCTTCAGTTAACTGACTGAACAAAGAGTAGTGAAGAGTTAACTCATGAAATCAAGGGTAATGTGCTAGTTTGGTGATGATCCCAAGACAAGTGCGCATTATCATGGTGATGATCCCAATGTTGCATGGTGACAAAACCAATGTAACATCTAAACTCAATTCAACTAGTCAAACTAAAGTGTCAACTGAAAGAGAATATTCTCCAGGCGGAACATTCTCCCCTATAATATAGGAGACTGGATAATGACTAATTATGACTAATAAAAAAGGAAAAACCTTAGGAAAAATAAATCCTAGGTGTGTGTGTGAAGTAACTCCAACACCCCCCCTGAACATCACTATAGTGAAAATAAAGAATGAGTCCCAGTAACAAGGCCATGTTAGGTACCCAAATACAAAAGATACACTGAAATAAACGAGGAAAGAGGGAAAACCTCATGGGAAAACCCCCCGCTCAAATTACAATGCATAAAAAAAAATGAGAAGGAACAAAAAATAGTTGTTAAACAACCATGTCCTTCACTCCAATAAGACCTCACAATTGTACAAGTTTGTGCTCGTTGAAGACTTTTTTGAGAATGTAGATGTATGAACAGATCTCATGAAGTATATGCACCATTTAGATTCCCAAACATATCCACTTTATCTTCTTGTAATGAATAATATCTAGATAAAGTTTGGATGAAACTTTGAAAACCATGTGGTCGTTTCCAGAAAAACGTTGAAATTTTGTTGATTTTAAAATGATCATAACTTCACTATCCAGACTTCATTTTGGAAGATTTTTTGTTTTTAAATTGGATATTTTCTCGAGAGGAATTCAAATATCCAATTTGTTTATGAAAATTTGGCTATGGAAATATTAGAATTGAGTCTGATGTGTGCGACTCTCTTTTTGTCTCTTGAGATGCATGCATTGCACATGGAAAAGTGTCTGCATGTGACTCCTGAGATGCATGCCATATATCTTCCACATGAATTTCATAAAACAAATCTGGAATGGAGTATACATCATCTTCAATTAATTGAATACAAATTTTTGCAAACACTTTTGTAGAAGACTCTTCATAATAAGAGGCTTGATCTTTTGATAGCTTCTCTTCTGGCTCTAAATGTTCAACCTCCTGCATGAAATATTCACAATACTCTTTATTCCTGAATAGAACCTACAATCTAGTCCATAATTCATTTGGAGTTGATTCTTGTGAGTCATCATATACTTGGTGGAGAATTTATGGAGAAATAAACAAGAAGATGAATCATATGGCCATATCTTGTCTATTGAGAAAGTCATTTTTATCATCTACGGAATCAGGCTCTACTTCCATTGCCATGGTTATTTGGTATAATACTCTACTTATGAGAAGAATTAGAATATTTGGCTTCCACTCCAAATAGTTATGAGGCTTGAGAAGTATTATCAGTGAGTAAAACATATATTCCATCTTTTCTACATTTTTCAATCTTTAGTACCTGCAAAAATAATTTGGTGTAGCTTTTTCTTAGCAGTCCATCAGCTTTGATACCATGTAAATGTGTTGAACCTACACAGAATAGATCTAGATAAACAATAATACACACATTTTCATAGATAATTGGAGAAACAAGAAGAAGGAGAGAAAGAATAGAAGATTTCTCATTAACTGTATTCCACACTCAAAGAGTGAATAATTTACAATAGATATAGGCTACATGAGTAAATAATGAACCATAGTGATGGTATAGAGTGATATAGACACACACCAACAATTACAGGAGTAAACTACCACCTAGTCTAGTCTCTCATGCAGTTACGGGAGTGAACTGCCACCTAGCTAAGTTAACTAGTCAACTAGTCTTGAGTTAACTGACTGAATAGAGAGTAGTGAGGAGTTAACTCAAGAAATAAAAGGTAATGCACTAGTTTTGTGATGATCCCAAGGTAAGTGCGCATTATCATGGTGATGATCCCAATGTTGCATGGTGACAAAAACAATGTAGCATCTAAACTCAACTCAACTAGTCAAACTGAAGTGTCAGCTGAAAGAGAATATTCTCTAGGTGGAATATTCTCCCCTAAAATATAGGAGACTAGATGATGACTAGGAAAAACCTTAGGAAAAATAAATCCCAGGTGTGTGTGAAGTAAATCCAACAGATTTATCTTTGTGTTTTGACCACCTAAACTGAACTCACAATCAGAAATGAAATCGATTACTTTTCTTTTTGTTCCTGTTGCTAGTTGTACTAGCCAAGATTTTGCATATCTTATTTTATTAAATTTATTTGAATCCACTACACTGGGAGAAACATAACTCAAAGTAGATCCTAGATCAATTAATATAGAAACACGATTATTGTTAACTTTACCGTCAACTTCCACTACAATGGACTGGTGGTCAGCTTGTCGACCATCCATGATTGCATTGATCCTGTGTACGCTTTTGTCCACATCTCCCACTGTAGAGGTTTCTTGTAGGTTGTGAACTATATTCTTTGCTAAATGTAGAAAATTCCTCCTTAAGTGAGCTTCTCCGCATTCCTAGCATTTTAACGGTTCTCTGGGGATGTCCTTGAACTTCTTTGTTCCCAAATTAACTGGATTACCTCCCCCTTGGGCATTTTGGTTATTGAAGTGAAAATATTTCCTTGGAAAACTCTTTGTTGCATTCCAAAAAGGGGTTGGTTGATATCCCTTCTTCCGTTGGTTCATTTTGTCTTGTTTCTTGTATTTCCAAGCCTTGGGAAATTCAAACCACTATTTGTATTGATTGTAACACATTCGGGCCTTCGTGAAAACTTCGCTTAAGGTATTGGGGTTGTCAAATTCAATCCTTTCCTTATAGGACTATGGTAAGAACCTTAGGAACCGCTGGATTTTTACTTTTTCTTCCTGGATATAAGGCACAAACCTTAATAATTCCAGGAATTTGTTTATCAGTTCATCCATAGTCATTTGACCGAGTCGTAGCTCATAAAACTCTTTGGCATTTCTTTCGTAGTAAATTTTCGACAAATAATGTTTCCTAAAGTATTTCTTGAAATACGACCACTCCATCTATTTTTCCTTTAGGCCCTTGGCCAACTTCGGGTCCTGCCACCATATACTTGCTTTTACTTTCAAGTTTTAGATGGCCATTCTGACCTTCATGTTGTTGGAATAATTGTAGATCTAGAAATAATTTTTTATTTCTATTAACCATGATTCAATCTCCTCCCCTATCCTGGAATCCCCATCAAAGGTGGACAGTTTGATTTTCTTAAACTCTCCCTCCAGATGGTCCACCTGTTTCCTCTTTCTTCTTGTGGTTGACTTATCTTCTACTGATGGTGTACCTTCCGAAGAGCTGTCCCTTTTTTCCTCTTGAGGACCAGAATTATTGGAGGCCCTTTTACTAACCTCTTCTTCCTATTTATTGTCTTTTGAAATCTTATTTTTTACTATGCTTTGCAACAATACTTCATTTATTTCCTATTGTTCTTGTTGTGCCTTTTTTAGTTTCTCATTGTCTACCTTGAAAACTTGCAGTTCCACAATGAGGTTTTTCATGGTTTCCAGAACCTGGGTGGCAGAACTTCCTTCACTGTTATGTCCAGGTTCTCTATTAGGTCCTTGTTCATGATTCTCCTCAAGCCTGACCTCCTCTTCATTCTGTGATGCCATTATCACAACAAAAATAACGTTTTTCTATTTGTAACAGTAAATGTTTAGTTAGTTTTTCATTAAACAAAAAGCATGTGCTAAGAAAACATTTTTGTCCTTGTTTAAGGTCCAAGTGCTATAATCTTTTCTCTGATACTATATGTAATGGACCCCAAATTTACGAATTAATTTTTTTTTTTTAATTAGGGTCATTCGAGTTGTTCATTCACCTTCAATACCTTTCAAATCATTCCTTAACTATAAATACAGAGAAATTATGTTACTTATTATATCTTCTGCAAATTACACTTACCATTTTCTTGACACAGGTGCAAGTTATATATACAAGACTAACTCAATCCTATCGTCAAAAAGAGGGAGAAAGAGTATCTTAATAACTAGACAATTATATTCACCTTAGTAATTCCATCCTACTCGCACAAAAATTCCCAAGGGAATACTATGGAATTACATATATACCTATAATGACCCCTAGGATAATGTATTGTTAAATCCATAGGTTGTATGTGAAATGTCTCTATTATACATAGTTATTTTATACATAGTTAATTCTAACATGACGTTAGTACGTATAAGCGTTAATGCTCTGAATAGTTGTGACTATATGGTTGGTAAAGGAAGTTTCATTTTATTTTCATTTGACGCTCCCATGATAAAAAAACCTTGGTACAAGGGCTAACGAACCTAAAAGGTAAGAGTAAACCATAACCAGATGAGAAGGAAAAACTAAACTGTAACCCTAAACTGACTGTCATCGCACTCACCATAAATTGATAAGAACTCTGCAAAGGTAAGATTATCATGACTTAAATATACCCTACCTCAAACATTTATAGTGTCTTGTAACGTACTTCTTTGGGACATCGCTCGACCACTGTGTCCATTGTGTATTTTCCACCTCACTCTATTCACATGGCCTATGTATAACTCGTAACTATCACCATTAAGCTTCTCGACAGAGGGTTTTCTAAGGGTATTGCTTCATTCTTCTCTGTTGGCTCTGTGTATTTGCAAAAACACTGCAACACTAACCCTGATGATGTTAAACTCGGTAGCATGGCAAGAATCGTGAAATCGGGCTTATTCTGGGCAGGAAGGAAACTAGTAGGAACTTACCAGTCAGATACTACCCTAAGTGAGGTAAGTAACTTCTAGTTTGTTTTATCTTAATCTCTGTGATCTTAAAAGGTCAGCATGTGCACGAGTCACCCTCTAATTTATATTAGTTCTATTGGTCTTGATTTCCGTGGTTTGAGGTATAATTTTAATTTTTGGTAGTATACTTAGCAATGCTTAGGGTTTTATCATGGCTCCACCTTTAATCTATGTATCATTTTTCTAAAACCCTTATTCCTTGCGACAAAATTTTTCTTTGTGAATAAACCCATAGGAAGTCCCCGAATGTAATAATGTCGAAGGGAGAGAGAATGTCCACACAATGTAGGAGATAGTTTTGTCATATATAAAGTCGGGTTTATTGTATCTTTGGTTTCTCATTTTGGGTTATTAGTGTTTATGCACCTCTATATAGATACGAATTCTTGGCCTAAGCTTTTCCGAGGTTTCACATCTTGGCATAATTCCTTGTCTGTTTCATTATTTAGCTGTGTACATCGTGGTTTTCTTGATTTTTTTATATCCTAGACAGGAAACTAGGTTTTCTTCTATGTGATAGTACGAGGGATACTCTTCATATCCTATTTAGTCCTTTTCAAGGACACACCCATTCTATGTGAAACAAAGTGGTTTCGCATCTGTCTAAAATGCGTTTTTACCTATGCAGTGTAAGTTTTACAATTTCGTTCCTTTGGGTTTTAAATTAACAATTATCAAGATATTTACAGTTATGTACCTCTATTTACATTTTTAGAATTTCTAATCTCCAATTTTGAGAGTATACATCATGGTACTTGCCAAGATTTAATTCGAGTCAAAGGAGAATGACATATATATTTGTCTGAGTTATACCCTGGTAAGTTTATATAACATTTGCCTCAACTTATGTGCATTTGAAAGACCGTGTGCAACTTGTCTGAGTTTCAAACAACAATTTGTATGTTTAATAATTATGATTTCAGTGTCCCATAACCTTGTCTATAATTTTTTAGATGAGAAAATAATTCCCCTGTGGGATACGCTCTACCCTATGCAAACTTTATCATTCTGGAATTCTTGATTAACCTGTCAAATTTCACTTTGTAAGAAGGGAATCCTAAGTATTCTAAACTATGTTCTTGATTTCATTTTCCTTTATTATAAATCTGTGGTTTTAGTGACTTATGAGGACAATATCTCAAAGTCCTATCCATGATCTGAATTGAGCAATTCGATAGAGCATGTTTATATCGCATGTTATTTATTGTTCTTCTTAGTTAATCTTTTTACATGTTGAAGAATGTACTATCTACTTTTACATTTTCACAATAAGTTAATTTGTTTGGTTACACATCTAATTATGGGACCCCTATTTTCACTGCGAGGGTACCCCTCAACCATTTCAATGTTCACCCTTCCCCTTCAGCATGTCAATAGATTGCTTCAACGACACCGACTGAAAGTGAACCCGCACCAACATCAAGCTAAGTGCTAATCCTGTGTGGAAAGACTTTGTTGTCTTAATTACTTTATCTTCAATATTTAGTTTTTATGGTCTTTTGTCTTGACACTAAATTACCCATCTCGGTTTCCTTGCAGGACTTATACAGTCGCAATCAACGGATCCAGGACAATGCCTTACTCGAAAAAGGTATTCTAGTTCTGATTTTAATATTTAGGTTTGAAGGATTCAGATTCAAGTTTCCAATGGTACTGGGTAATTACCCACGGTAGTCTATTTGTAAATATTTGGATCCAAGCCCATGGCTATACAGATCATTTATTTTTTCTTGTTAATAGGATGTACAAATGTTTCTTCAACCCAACGAATATTGTCGCTTATCTGAGCGGTCTCTGTACTATAGAGTGTATAACTTTGAAAAAAACTTTGTTTATGGTTTACCGTGGGATAACTGAACAACACATTTTTATGTCATTAGCACAATCTTACCAATGGAAGCTTAGTTGGAATCTTATGTGGTCCAACATCGAAATCTTCCTGTGTAATTTATATTTGTGTAGTTCTGAAAAACAATGTATATAAGAGACAATATATATGTATACATGTATATCTTTATTCTGGTATTCACTTCAAAACTTTGTTTGGTATTTGTACAAATTTAAATATTCCTTAAGCAAATATCTATACACACTTATATATATATATATATATATATATATATAGTATGGTTTATGATTAACACGGTAATACTCTTGTTCTGTTTAGATTTTTGTAACATATAAAAACACACATGGGCATTTCCTATAGATCCGACTTGTAGAAATCTGTAATAAATCCTTATGTAGGTTTATATTTCATTCTACATTCATACTTATACCAAATATTTCTAATATCAACAATAGATTGGGCTGATATTTGTTTTCCTATTGTTGTTCAGAGAGTACATTACTTGAATAATAAAATTTTACAGATTCATCAACAACTATCACACACAGTGGATTTCTTATCTCTACTCACTGAATAAATTCAAAACTGTAAAAGATTAGTCTACCATTCATTTCATTCTACCAGTCATTAACCAACAAAAAAACCAATCAATGAGGGATAGTAGATGTACATATCTGAACAAAGTGCTAGAACAACAAATGGATCAACCAAGTTCCACCCAACCATAGAACAAAGCAGCCAATCTACTTGCTATGTTCACCCCCTAGCCTGACCATGAATCCATGAGGGAGAACCCAGAAGATCCTCTTTCTCTATAGTCCTTTTTCAGGTCAAAATTCCTTCGTGCCTCACACTCAAAAAATAGTGCTCATAACTACAAGTGATATTTTTTTTCTAGCATACTAAGCAATGTCCTGCCTCCTCCCATATGCTATATATATGCAAAAGTATATTGTGCCTAGGTCTTTTCCCCTTGGAAAATTTCACAGCTTTACAAATCTCTGATTTTCAAGGGCTGCCAATGGAAAAATTCTTGATTTTCCACTTGTAAAATTCATCTGTGAGGTATTTCAAACATGTTCCCCACTCACGGAGTCATGGTCAACTGATTTCAACCTGATTGTTCCATTTGTCTCTCATTAATAAATATAAAAAATATATGTTTCTTACAAGTTTCATAGTCAAAGTGTTGGTTGGGCAAATCAAATTTTTGCCCAACATTCATAATAATAAATTACAATTAACTAAATTCCAAATTCGGAATTGCCATAAATGGCAATAATTTTCCAAACTCGAATTTGCCAAAAATGGAAATAAATTCCTAAGTGCATTTAGAATTTAATAATCATTTATTTTTGGGGATATTACACTTTACCTTGCTCAGAAAGATAAGAATAAACAACACGATTATTCTAGAGGAGAAAGAAAGAGAAAATGACGTGGATGAAAAATAAATAGTTTCATAGGTAACGGGGATAGACACAACCAAGGTGATAGTTATAGTCTTCATTGTACCCATTGCAAAAAGAATGGGTCACATGAAGTAGATGACTATAGAGTTCCATGGGATAAGATCAATGAATACATACAAAATAAGAAAGAGGACAAAGGTAAACAATCAGAACCAACAAAAGGTAATCCACATGAATCTTCTCATTACATTGTTTCTCATTGAAATATAGGAGTAACATAAGATTTATTTAACATTGCATATACTTCTTGGAAATATGCATGACTTCTTAACATAGCTGCAACCTCTCACATGAAATTTTGAAGAGACTTTTCTAAGTACTTCAATGACAATGTAGATGGCATAGTGTTTGTTGCATAAAAGTCCAACCTTAAACCCTCGGGAATGGGCACCATCAGACTCAAGTTCATTGGATTCTTGGATTTGTTTTCTGCATAATGTGCTCTATCTTCCTAAGATGAAAATGAGATAGTTTCCCCTTGTGCACATCAAACAACAAGTCAATCTGTTAATATGGTCTATGTAAAACTTGAAATATGAAAGGATTCTAATAACATGCTTGTTATAACCGGAGTGGAAGATGGAAGGTGATTTAAGTTGAATGGGACATCTTCCCATAGACAAAATGTTGCATATTTCTTTAATAACCGTGGAGGTATAATTTAATCTAGTCTTTTTCGGCATGCTATACTTGGTCATATCAATTATGAGAGTCTTCATTTATTGAGAAATAACGGTGTTTCTGGTTTGTCTATGATTCCTAGGAAAGTGAAACATTGTGATCCTTGTATTCTTGGAAACCATAGAAAACAAACATTCCATGATTCTACTTCCATAGCATGTAGAAAACTTGAATGGATTCACTGTGATTTGTGTGTCCCTATGTATATTCCTTATGCAAATGGAAATAAACATATATCATGTCATTTATCGATGATTACACCATGATGTGTTGGGTGTATTTTCTGAAAGATAAATCACAAGATTTTGAAAAATTTAAATTTTTTCATGTATGGATTCAAAATGAAGTTCAATCTCATATTGGATATATTTGCACTGATAATGGAAGAGAATATACTTCTAATGAGTTTGAAAGATACCTTTGTCAACATGGGTTCAAACATCAGACCACGGTTCCATACAATCCCCAACAAAACAGTGTGGTTGAACGAATGAACATGACACTCCTAAATGTGGTTTGTTCCATGATGGTTCTCAAGAATGTTAAATTGATGTTTTGGGTTGATGTCGTTCTATGTGAAGTTTATATTAAAAGAAGCTTTCCATATCATTCTCTTAAAAAAAGACTCCATATTAAATGTAGTATGGCCACATTCCTTCAGTGAGACATCTCAAGGTCTTTGGTTCCACTTGATATGCCTTGATTCCTAAGGAGAAAAGAGGCAGGCTTGATGCAAGGAGTTGGAAGTGCATCTTCTTGGGGTACTTAGATACCACCAAGGGGTATCATCTTTACAATGATACAAGCAAGAAATTCATCCTTTCTAGAGACGTGATATTTCTTGAATCCACCAAGAAATATGAAATTGTTAAGAGGCTTCTTGGTCATCACGACAAATTCACTCGTGTAAATACATATAATGAATTTTATGATGAGATTCCACATATTGAAGGGGGGGTCCCTATCTTGGTTCAATCTATGGAATCTCCTTATGAAGAACCATCTTCCCCTCATGAAGAATTTTCTTCCACTTCATCAAAACCTGAGATTCAATTGGATGATGTGATCAAGAAGATTAAAAGTTTGAGGCTTAATAAGAACTTTAATGTACCCAAAAAATTATTAATTAAAAAAAAAAATCGAAGGGGAAAGATGATAGTCTAATCAATAAAAACTAATCATAAAAAATGTATTGATTGACTCATGAATATATCTTCCTCTCAGAATGATACCAATTCGATAATCATAAGATTTTTCCTCCACTAAACGGAATTAAAGAAACAAATTATAACTTACTATTATAATTATTACTCCACGGTGTTTGAAGGATTGGTCCATAACTTATATTATTGTAAGCTATAATACAATTCTATAGTACATTAAGGTAGTTCCATCTTTTGTATCATTATAAGCTATGAGATAAGCTTACTAAAGTCCCTAGTTAAAATGCACTAGGATTACAATAGGCCTATGCAAAACCTTTCCATTGTAATAAAAACTACACTACCCACATTTAAATCCATACAATAACCCCACTAAAACATCATGTTACACTATACACATGTGTTTAAACCTTTGTTCATTCGAACTACGTTACACACAAATTACAACAACGTTAAAGTGGTTCTTTAAAGTGATAAGGTGGATGCCAAATCACACCTGTAATTCAGATTCTAAGGCTTGTCAACATTAAGGTAGAGCAGGTCCATTAATGGAGTAACTACCTACTTAGTACACTACGTCCTAACACTCCAGAAAACCACCCAATGTGGTTTATCCACTTGAATTAGCTTCACATGGCAGTGGGGGGAATACTCTGTCATCCTTTAAGTCATGGACGGTGTGTTTGAGATGCCATTACTTTCCATTGCAATCGTCATTTCCCTTTCTTGTTTCACTAATCTTCCTGGTTGTGTTGATCTTGGTGATTGACTAACCGGATGACGTTTAAACCTGAGTGGGATGAGGCAGGAATATGATGACAGCCTTTGGATGAATAGGTAAGAGCCTTTACATGCTATGAAAAAATGCTTAGAGAGTTTTCTTCTGGTGCAAAGTATTTCTCTGTTGGGTTTTTGTTATAACCCTAATTTGCACCAGACATGCTTACCTGGAATTAGGCCATCTTAGATTCCTTCTTTTCCAAAGTATTGTTGAACAACTCTTCTTAAAAACCTCTTTTATAAAGGCCCACGTGCCCTACTCCATTACTGAACGCGTGTACATGCTATCTGACCCAAAACAACATGTGTGTACCTACAAAAGCATGAAAAAAGGAAAGTTGTCGACAAAACACACAACTTTGGGTAAGTTAACTAAACCTTCCAGCCATGCATGGTTGAGGGTTCACCCAAATACCTAGCTTCTTCTAGCCTATAAAAGAAGGGTTAGGGGTCCCATTTGGAGGAGGAGAATCATAGTAAAGAAACTATACCCATTTGCACATTCCCTTTGTCCCAACCCTTTAGCCATCCTTATTCAAGAAGAGATACAGAGCAAAGAAGTTGGAGGAAAATTGAAGAGGGGCCGAGGACTAGGTTCATGGAGCAGTGGCCAGTGTCGACATTGTAATTTGATTTATTAAAGTTGGTAATAAAGAATTATTTTTCCCATCCCGCCATATGAGGTATTCATAGTTTATTGCATACATGTTTGAATCTCTAACCGATTAATATTTAGACCAAATGCATGTAGAGTTTGTTGTGTATCTTGTGTGAATGTAGGTCAGTTGTAGAGGAGAGCTGTAGTCAAGGAGCAATCAAGTGTGAAGAAGGATCGATATCAAACATTTGAAATAAGGTGCACTCACTTAACTATGCATTTGCTTAATAATAATGGGGATTAGGTTTGGGACGATGGTAAAAAATAGGATTCTTTAGGTCTTTTATGCATGCATAATTTAACCCCAGATGCTAGTCCATAGAGGGATTTCCCACTCAAAAAATAATTGGCAACCATACTGGGGAGATCTCTAGGGTTCTCGGGGATATTTTTGGGTATTTTTAAGAACTGGTTTCATTTTCCTATTTTTAAAGTTTCTGCAAAAGTCTAAGCTAATAGAGATTCTGGTCTTCCATACTAGTTATCTCTGTTTCTTTGCTTGACTGTAATTTTTTTTTCAAGACCCACAGAGGTACACACGGCCTGTATAAGGTTTTCACGTGTGTACCCATGCCCTTCATTCTCATAGTCCACCTGTACACACTAGCTGAGGAAGTGACAATCACGTGTATGATTCTAGAAAATTTATTTTAAAGAGGCAGTCATCCTCTCCCCTGTTAGAATTTTTCCTTCTCAGGGGTTTTCTGGAACTCTTTCTATTCTTTGTTGTTTGCAGTCGATAGCTTAGGTTTCACCTTGGATTGGTTTGTTCTATGAAGTTTTCCTTGAGTTGGTTTCATCCTTTTTGTTAAAGTAGGTGTCTGAGTCTTCAAGAGATCCCGGTTCTCAGTATCAGTGGTCTCTGCCTGGGCTAGATTGCTTGTCTTTTTTCCTAAGAGTTTCAGAGATACGCATGGCCTGTATAAGGACAACACACATGTACATGCTCTCTAACTTTACACAGATCATGTGCACACGCTTGTTGTTGAACTATCAACGGTGTGCTTGTGGAGGAAATTTTTGTTGAAGGTAGGGTAGTCATCCTTTCCTTTGATAAGATTTATACCTCTCAGGTTTTTGGATCTCTTTCATAGTAGTCAATGACTTAGTTTGGTTCACAGCAATAGCTTTCTTTTTTAGTTAGAAGTTTTCCTCAAAATTTTCATTTATAGGGTTTTTAGACAAGTGTGAGAGTCCAATTTTTAAGTTGCTTGTGGGTGATTTTTAAAGTGACTCTTTTCAATCTGCGCTTAGGAAAGAAGTTTTCTTGGTTTTGACTTGTTGATAATTTTCCTTTTTGCTTTGTCAACATTCAATTAAAAAAAAAGAAAAACTTTTATTTCTTTGATTGATTGAAAAGTGTTGTTTTGAATTAGTAACCAGGGAAAAGTCTTCACTTTCATAAGTTCTTGATAGTTTACTTAGATCATAAGTAGCTCGTAGTTGAGTGAAATCCTACTTTGAGTGTGTTATCCAAAGATCTTATAAAAAAAAATTAAGTTTGAAAAGTTGTTTAAGAGTTAAGTAAGGTAAAGGTTTTTGTTTCCATCTTTTTGTTTATTTTGCTTTCGTCTTTCAAAAATCACTAGTTTCACTTTCATAACCTTTGACTTAAGACAAGCCATAAAAATTAACGCTAAATCTAAAATTCATTAGACTTTTTATGATTGTAGGGTCAACCAACTAGTTGAGGGTTAGGGCCTTGAATTAGGTTGGAGAGGAAACTCTTCAAGGCCATTAAAATCAAACATTGGAGTCTGACTTAAGGAGTGTCAAAGTCCAGTATCTTGAAATTTATCTGGGACCCCCCTCTAACATAGGGGATAAACACTAGGTCGCGTGCGGGAAGGTAGAGGAGATAACCACTCCAAATCTGGACCAATCGTAGTGGAGAACACATATAGAGGGCTTGTCTTGGGATTCCGTCGATTGCATTTGCCATGGAGCTTCATGGGTCTCGAATTCATTCAAGGTCCTCATTTTTCTTCTAGACCACTTTCTTTTGATACCCTTGACAGGTTTCAGGCTCGATACCCTGCTCATTGTGGTCTACCTGACTTTCGACTATACCTGCCTAGTGAGTGTTCGCGCGCTGGAAACCTAGTTGCCTACCTTTTAGGTACATACACAAGTGACTACGAGGGTATACCACGGTACCTAGGAAAGACATCGAGCCACGCTTTGTAGAGTATACCTAGAGGGTGCTTCTGTGTTCGAGTTTCACTTGCACCGATAAGTTTCTCTAGTGTTGGTTGTTGTAATTGTTCTTCCAATTAGTTTAGTGTTTTCTTGTTTTATCTTGTAGGGACTTTTTAGTGTTTGTTTTTTTTGAATGCGTAGACAGCCCTAGAGTGTCTTTGATATTCTCACACAGTGGAGGATCATGAGCTCTACTGGTCACGAAGGCTTCTTGGCCTATCACTGGTTACACTGGAGCCACCCCCACCACCACTAAGGTGAAAGCTAGACCAATAAGGGTCTTTTGAAGCAACCGGGTCACAAGAAATTGTGCTCGAACAACATTCGGAGGAATCGACCATTTTAGACCTTGGAGTGAAAGATTTTGGTATAGTTGAACCCTAAACCACTGATCTTTTGGCACCCATCATCATACTGATTCATCCCTACGAGTGCCAAATAATGTCGCATGTAGCAATGGAAACAAATGTTTTTACTCTTTCTGGGAATTCTTTAATTCCCACTACGGTTGTCACCACTGGAGATTTTCCACCTCCTAACCCACCATCACTAGTCTGAGCCACCATGGTCTTGGTCACCTCTACCTCACACAGTGGTCTGATCCTGTCTATGGTGGTGGCCACAACCCCTTTCCCACCAAGTGCGATAGGTCCTCTGTTCTCATATGGGATGCCTAGCTCAGGTACAAGTCCTGTACTTTCCTACTCCACTTCACAGAATTTAGGTCTAGGGGTAGGGAGATATAATGCTCCTCTGCAAGGCCACATGGGGGGCACTTTTCTCCTTTTAATGCTTTCCCTTACGAGGGAGGTCATATACCTACTTCGTCCCCTTCGCTCGGTGGCACGCACCAGCCATCCACCAGGCCACCTACACACCATAGTTTATTTGGAGCAGGGAGTCAAGGACCACCTTCACATAATATGCCAATAGGTTCGACACCATTTTCTTTGTTCGATGCATTTGGTAACAACGCCTTCTCGTAAGCTACTTTCTCGATTGGGGGAAACCCTAGTTCCAGACAACCTATTCCTATGCATGGTACTATTCCTGCACAGGGGGCAAACCTAGGAACTTCTTCCACATCAGGGCCTTGGAATTCTTAGTAGGGATCCAATCCTTCATCAGGAATGATAATCTGGGGAAATTATTTCCACAGTCAATGGAACCCTAGACAAGGTACTATGCCTATCCCCATGGGATCGGCATGGGGAAACCCTTCCCAAAGTCCTCCAACTGTAATGCACACCCATCCATCTAGGTCCTATTTTGGGAATCAGCCAATGATGTCTCCTCACACATAGAATCCATACGCTAGACATGGCCATGTTTTTTACCATAACCTAGGCCAGCAGCCGAACTTTTTCTGGAAACCTGGTGGCAGTCAAACTCCAGGCCCCTTTTTCCCAGGTTATCACCAACAACCCAAACTACCTTTCCTGACAACCTTGCATTTTCCAGACTTGATAAGGTTGTTGAATGACCCTATCTGTCACAATCCGCATTGGCCTCCTATGCCGACAAAGTTTCCTTCGGACATACTAAAGCTCAAAGCCAAGCCTAATGAAGATCCATAAGATCATGTGACTACCTTCCACCTTTGGTGCTCATCTAACTCATTGAAAGATGACTCCATACAGTTGTGATTGTTTCAACATACTCTCATTGGGAGTGTTGCGAAATGATACATTGAGCTCGACCTCTCAAGATACTCTTCCTTCGATGAATTGTCAATGGCCTTCCTAAACCATTTCCAATTACTTGTGAGATACGATGCTAGCACAAAATTGCTGGTCAATTTCTCACAGACAAAAGAAAACCATATCTCTGATCACATCCGAGAATGGAGACATCAGAAGAGTTTAATTAAGGTACCAGTGTCACCAGCATTCCTGCTCGAGTGGTTCCTTAGGTCTTTGGTCCCCCAGTTATCCAAAGACGTCGCGACTTCAAGAGTGTTTTTTGAAGAAGACTCCAACATGAGAGCTCAACATCTTGAACTCATCTATTCTCAGTCCGGTCTATTATACGATATCTTGCCAGATGTGCCACGATCAATACTTGATAAAACTAGACAGAGAGCTAGACCATTTCCGATGGTATTGTTGGTTCAACACAAACAAAGCCCATTGAGAAACTGACGAAGAAGTTGCAGTAATTGTCTATACAACACACAGAGGCCAACCAAACTACTGTTTTGGCTGCTCCCCCTACTAAAATGTCGGATGTACACACAGTGCAATCAACAAATCCAAAGGCCGCCCAACATCCTGAAGGAAAGAAAAAACAACGAAAGAAGGGTAAGGGGGATAAGAAACCCACTGATAATGATGGCGGGGAAAACACTGAGAAATGAAAGGTGAGGTATCCATGCAACCTGTGCGTGGAAGACCACTCGACCCACCTATGTCCCCAGCTTACAGAGGCCCAAACTTTTGTGACACAGCAACAACCTGTTATGTTAACCAATCCATTTCAACATGGAAAAAACCTAACCCAAGCCTCTCCAAGCGCGGAGGGGGTAGTCAAGGACCCTCTCCATCTTCAAACAATCCCGAATCTATGATTGTATATATGATGAAGGGTGATGCTTTCATATCCACTAGAGCGCATGACTAAAGTAAACCAAGCACTTCTGAGAAGGGCAAAGAAGCCAAACTCCCATCTCTTCCTCTACAGATTGAGAAGACTTTGGGCGAAACAATGACACGCATCCCAAAAGGCGCGTTCAAAAAATATTCTCACAACCCAAACACAAGGGCCACCCAGAACTATTCTGTGGTGGAAGATTTGTCTCAAACCCCTTGTGTGATGTCCTCTTTGGAGGTCTTCCAAAGCTTCCCTTCCCAGAGGAAATCTTTGTTAACCACTCTAGGATCTACCAAGACTTGTAATCTGGGTACCATCATGCTAGATACAACCAACTTAAAAACTCGTCTGCCTTACCACGTAGTGTTTCAGATAGTAGTGGCTCACCCCACAAAAAATTTTAGTCGAAATATTTTTCGCACGGTGGTTGATGAGGACGCGTCGACATGTGTTATGTCGTTGGCATGTTGGAAGACCATTGGCCATCCCGTTTTGTCTTCATCGCCTACTCTTCTCACTACTTTCGACGGTCATTCATTCTGACTACATGGTATCATTCCCTCTTTTCCCATGCAATTGGGAGGGAATACCATGTGCATTGAGGTAGAGGTAGTCGACGCATCCCTCGACTACAATATTTTGTTAGGAAGGAGTTGGACTTATGCCATGCAAGCAGTGGATGCTACAGTTTTTCGGGTCTTGTTGTTTCCACACGAGGACCAGATTCTGACCATTGATCAATTGTATTTCTCTAGATCCAACCCTTCATTGGGGGTGTCTGCGGTCCCGATGATTGATAATCCTCAACTAAGCGTAGTCAATGTAGGGGTTGGTTTGTGCCCATCTTTGATGGGTACCTTAGATTACCCACCCCTGTTACACGTCAAAATTACTCACTTTGATAGTGTCACACGTGTCGTCATTACAAAGGTCGCAAGTGTCCCATTTTGCTCACAAGGTCGCAAGTGTCACATGTTTCTCACAAGTGTCGCAAGTGTCAGGGAAGCATACTACCATGATGCCTATGTTGTGCCTATAACGACATCAGAAGGACACTTGAAACACCTCAAACATTTGATTTGGAAGAGGAGAAACGAGTCAGCAGGCTTGCAAACCTTTTTCCATCTGAAAGCACCTCAAAAACTAAGTTTTTGGAGGGGAGCGCTCCCCCTTACACTATCTCGGAGCACCGACGCTCCCCCTTACACTGTCAGGGAGCGTTATAATGCTTCCTTGGCCCTTTTGAGGGAGAGATATAGATTTTGAAAGTGCTAGCACCCCCCTAAAGCCTACTAGGGAGCACTACAACTCTCTGATGGCCCTTTTGAGGGAGTGCCACCTATTCTGGGCAGTTGTTAAGTTGTTGAGATGAATGGGGGAAGAATCCTTTCATTCTTGGAAGGAATTTGGATTCGAATCCATAGTCCAACCATGATCCTAGGGCAGATCCTCAACTGAAGGAGGAAAATCCTCAACTTCCCCAAGGATATATCAAGTGTTTGAAGCCTCTCCAAGGCTATATAAGCAAGATTTCTAATGGTGAAAGGGGACTGGAAAATGAAGAATTACACCAAACTTATGATCTCATAAGTGGTGCTGGAACAGAGCTGATTGGGGAAGAACCGCTAGTATGAAACTTATGATCTTGGAAAAAATACACAGTCAGCCAAGGAGAGTGATCATTGAAGCTATTGTTGCCCAGGTTGTGGATCTTTCATGCAAGGGTTAGACGAAGAGGACTCGACGAAGCTGTCGCATTCGCATCTACGATTGTAAGCACTTCTGTCGTTATTCTCATCAATATGACACACTTGGCCTGTTTCTTTCTAGTTTGTGTCTAATGTTACATGAACTTATCATTAACTGATAGATATTTTTTCAAGATAATATCAATAGAGTAGGAAGTGGTTGTATCTTGTTTGTCCACAGGATCCAGCGAGAAGCAAAGGGATCGAAGCGCAACTAGGAGCATGCAGGGACAAACATCGATAAAGAGGTACTTATGTCATCCTTCTTTCTCATGTGTTAGCTTAGATAGATTTGAAAGGAAGTCAGTGTCCATGTTAAGCATTTTCTATCTAGAGTTAGGGTCAAGCTCTTAGAGGCAATCTACCTGTCCGCAGGGAGATTTTCCTACAACAGAAACTGGCGACTCCACTGGGGCGATAGCCTCAAATCGAAACTTCTTGTTTTGATTTCTCCTCATTGACCTTGTTCTACCCCTTGATTGTTTCATACCTGGTTCACTCCTCTTTTGATTGGTTTCATGAGCTGATTGGCTCCTTACCCCATCATACTCAGCATAGTTGTCGAGTTTCAATTGCAGTTTTTGGAATTTTTTGACATTTTTGGGAGTTTTTGAACCTAGCGCCCCTGTCTCAGTGTTAACAGAGCACCAACGCTCCCCTATAGCCTTACACAGAGTGATATAACGCTCCTTTCCTTTGGCAACAGAGCGCCAACCCCTTTTTGGCCAATAAATCTTTCGGAATTGCCTTTTTCAGGGTTTTTCTCTGTGTCTCTCCTGCTGAGTAACCTTGTGAGTCAATGATCCTTCTCTTTCAGCCTTGGCATTTGTCTTTTGCTTGAAGAATAAACATCTTACTGTTTTGATTTTGTAGCCTTCTTCACTATTGACTTTGATTTTTTCTGTTGGGTGAAGTTTGAAACCCATGCATTGTTTTTCTCTCCTCATCAACTGAGTAAAAAACCCTGGTGAAGGTCATCAAAGGCCTACAGACCTCTTCATCTTGATTATAGTCAAGATCATTGTTCTTCAAATTTTTATTTTTGGGTGTGAAGTTTGTTTTCTCTTGGATTGTTTCTTTTCTTTCGCTTTTCATTTTGATTGCAACGAAAGGGTGTATTGTTTGTATGACTTTTGCTTGTGCTAGTTTGATTTTCATTCATACAAAACGATAATTAGCAAGACGAGCATTGTGTTGAATTGATCATTATTCATATGAAAACAATAAAAAGCATATTCATGATTGATTGTGCATGTTAGAAGGCATCTCAAAAGTTTTAGCACCACATCAGGATTTGATTAAAGAAAACTTGTTTGAGGAAACTCCTTATTAGTGCTTGTTAGTGAAAAGAACTCTCTCTCTCTCCCTTATATAGATGTTCATCGAAAATAAATGAATGCTTATCATTTTTGATGCATTTTTGGGACTGAGTCATAATTCCATTCGTTTCACTTCCATGCACCCCTTTTTGAGTAAAGAACAACTATAAAAATCAACGCTAATTAAAAATTATTTAGAACTTTTTCTTTTCTAGGATCCTCCACCAACAGTAGACTAGGCTTAGTACTTTGGATTAGGACTGTGAGCATAACTCTCCAAAGTTTCCAAAACAAACATTATCATCCTGAGTTACAGAGAGTCAAATCCAATCATCGTATAAGTCTCTCAGGGATCCCCCTCTCACATAGGGGTTACGCACGAGGTCGCATTCGGGTGAGCTACGGGGACTAACCCTCTGTGGTTTAACTGATTGTGGTGGTCAGATCGTATTATGGGGGTCACTTCAAGGTAAATCCACAATTACTGCGTGGAAGCCTTTTAGTTGATTTCAGGCTCGATACCCTGCCCATGCGTTCGGATCGGACTGTTGACTATTCCCAACCAGGGGCTGACTGTGAATTGGTAACCTTAGTGGCCATAATCTTTAGGGTCTTACACAAGGTGACGGTGACAAGAAGTCTCACTATACCTGGAGCAAACATTGGTCAAACTCACTCGGGCTCCTTGGAGGGTAAATCCACAATTACTGCGTGGAAGCTTGCACCAAGGCGTAAGTCCGTTAAGCAGGTCATCATTGTAACTATTCCACCCTATCCCCGCCCCTTCTGGACTTGATCACGCGACGTTGGATTTCATCACCAACTAGTACGATCATCAAAAGAAGGTCTTGTTTTCTTGGTTGTGATTCTTAGATTCTATTAGCGTATGCTATTTCTTTTCCTTAGTGGACCTTAGGTCGAGTCAGTGTTAATGGCATCGAATCCTGGGAGTACCAATGGAGGAACTGCTTCTTCTGGGGAACCTTATACCTTTTGCTCATTTGAAAACTTTGGTCCTCCATATGTTGCCACTCTGAGTCTTCCATGACTCACTATTGGATTACCAGTTTGGTTGTTCCCCACTTCGGTGATCCCGAATCCTCCCAATGTTTCAGTTGCACCTAATGCTTTGGATGTCAATACACCACCCACACATCAACCTCATGTCGAATTTTTGCCTTCTTCATCCATCAAGTCTCCTTCCATTTCTCCTTCTTCGCCTAGTGAAAGCTCTAAAGAAAGTAGCCAGGTTGATCAGAAGAAGAAGAAACTGAAAGAGAAGAAGAAGAAGAGCCTGAAAAGGACCAAGGCCCCAACAACATCAGATGTTGGCTCTAAGAAACTAGTTACTATTAATAGTACCGGGAATGTTGATGAGATCAACAAGATTAAAAGCAAGAATCCAAAACCCAAATTCCCTTGCAGCCTTTGTAAGGGTGACCATTTTCTGAGGGATTGCCCCAGTCTTATCAAGGTTTTAGAAATGTGGTCTCCCACGTCATCGGCCTCTGTCAGTCATGTCAATGATACCCCGCCAACTAGTGATGTTCAGGTTGGTAAGAAGAAGAAAAATGTCAAGTTCCCTTGCATGTTATGTAAAGGTAATCATTACTCTCACCTTTGTCCTCGCATGGACGAGGCTTCTTCTCTTTTGGAAAAACTTCAACTTCCAAAAAGTTATCATAATATTTCCTCCGACCGATCATTGGTTGATGGACTGGTCAATCCGGTTCCATCCCCGGTTAGTCCAGTTGATCAAGTGGTCAATCTAGTTTCCTCCTCGATTGAACCACAAACCCAAGTGGTTGATCCAGTTTCATCATCGATCAACCCCACTCTTCATCAAAAGAGTGACACCAAAGTGGTCGATCTGTTTTCATCCTCGGTCGATCCCACTCTCCCGCTAGAGAGTGACACCAAAGTGGTCGATCTGGTTCTGCCATCAGTCGATCCCACTCCTCCTTTGATGAGTGACAAAGTGACTAATCCAGTCCCTTCTTCGGTCAGTCCCACTCTTCCTCTGAAGAGTGTCAAAGTGGTCGATCCAGTTTCATCATCGGTCGATCCCATTCCTCCATTGACTAATGTTAACATGACTGATCCAGTCCCTTCCTCGGTCAGTCCCACTCTTCCTCTGAAGAGTGATAAAGTGGTCTATCCAAGTCCACCATTGGTTGATCCAATCCAATCATCGGTCAATCCTACTCCCCTTTTAGAGAGTAAACCCGATACTGCCCATGTGTTTCTCGTTAATATGGACTCTACCATGTCGGGGGGCATTCCTCCTTCTCCTGCGAAACCCCCTCCAAGTACTGAAGCCATCCTTTTTGATTGGGGTGCGCTAACTGGACCTCGTCTTCCCTCCCACATTCCTTTCCAGATTACGGTACAGGTTCGTGGTCGGGACGTTCCTCAAACGCTGATAGATGAAGGTGCGTCTGTTAGTATTTTGTCTTCTGTTGCTTGGTATGCTTTGGGTTATCCACAGCTTGCACCAGTTACACAGAATCTGTTAGCTTTTAATAGAGGAACTAGTCAACCGTTAGGGATCCTTCCATGGTTCCCTATAACTTTGGGAGGGAAAACTGTCTTTATCGATGTCATGGTAGTCCGAGACCCCTTGGATTTCTCTTTACTCCTTGGGCGGGATTATTTCTATGATATGAAAGCTATTGTATCCACTCTTTTCCATGCGATATCTTTCCCTCATGATGGAGGAATTGTGACTATTGATCAACTTTCATTCATTGGCCCCGACTGGGTTACCTCCCTAAGTGGTTCTTATATGAAAATAGTATCGCCCCCGCCGCATGTCAATTATGTGGCGTTGTATCCCATGACCTCAACTTCTGACGATTTGGATCCGGTAGTTGACATGGTGATCTCTTTGGTAGGGTTATTGGAGCCTGATCTCCTCCCTCCTATCGCGACCCTCGACATGTGTTCCTTCCAGAGTGATTCTCTTCCATCCGACGAAGATATCTTGGAAGCCATGACCGAGTTTTTTCCCTTGACATGGTACCCTTCCAAAGAATTATCCTTTTGGAAGCCATGATCAAGAAGCAACCACGAGCATAGTTTCTCTTCTCTATGGCAAGCTCATTAAAAAATGAAACAGAGGTCACGAGCATAGTTTCTCTTCTCTATGGAAAGCTAGTTAAAATATGAAACAAAGGCCATGAGCATAGTTTCCCTTCTCTGTGGCAAGCTCGTTAAAAAATGAAACAGAGGTCACGAGCATAGTTTCTCTTCCCTGTGGAAAGCTCGTTAAAAAATGAAATAGAGGTCACGAGCATAGTTTCTATTCTCTGTGGAAAGCTCGTTAAAAAATGAAATAGAGGCTTTGAGAATAGTTTTCTTCTCTGTAGCAAGCTCGTTAAAAAATGAAACAACAATCTAGGGATCGAACCCAGAACCTTGAGCATAGTTCTTTTCCTGTGTCAAGCTCGTTAAAAAATGAAACAATCACCTCTCCCTTCAAGTTGAGTCTTTCGCCGGATCTCGTAGATGTCGAGTCGAGTCTTTCGTTAGGTCTTGTTTTTTGAACCTTCATTTCATCCACCTGTATCCTTTTTCTCCATCTAGCACAGAAATTGGTGACAACCTCAAAGTCGGTGAATGAATTTAAGCTTGGGGGGCATGTCTCCAGCCTTTGATGATCATTCTGGAGCTAAGCCACCAGCGTTCAAGCTAGGGGAATACCGATCTTAGTCTTCATTTTTTCTCGTGCTCGTAAATACATCAGAATGCAACTGGGTAAACTTTTATCTCTTTTTCGGACCCGTACGGATAGACGAACACACGAAAAAGGAACCCCCCTGGAGTCTCCTTTAAACCCTTTTCAGACTCTCTAAATATGAAAAGATTGTCGAGTGACCTTGCTTCCTTTCACACTCATTAAAAGGTTAGAAAGGGTGTCTTTTGTGCGATAGTTTAACCCTTTTTCGGTCTCGTTGGAATACTGTATGAAAAAGGAACTAAGAGAGTTCTCTTTTAAGTTTTTTTCCAAACTCTATAATCCCGAAAAACCTTTGAATTTTCTGTCTTTGGACTCATTAAAGTACACATCAACAGGCCCATATGGGACCGAACCCTTACTTCTTTCGGTTCATTAAACAAAGGAAGAGGAACTTACCGAAGGTGAGTTATATCGAGCATGTGTTATCCTCCTCGAGCTCATTAAATCAAAAATAGGTACTCGTCTATCTGGATGGGGGAAAAATTGAAAGGAGCAAGCCAAACAGTCTCTTGAGAACATCATCTAGCACTTCTTAGAAGTCGCCCTTGAACACGGCACTTTGTCATCTACATGCATCATAATCCGCTGAACCTCCGCACTGAGCCAATCCTTGATTTCCTTTCACTCCTTTGGGTCACCCGACGCAAGTCACAATATCCATTGCATAGCCTTGGTCCACATCATGTTCTGCTGTCGTGCCTCAGTGTTCAAGGGAAGTATCCGCCTCAAGGTTCAGCCATCCCAAATATCTTGCCTCAAAACCTGTGTCATTCCATGTTCATTTGATCTGCCGATTACATCTCTATGTCCGTTTCATGTCGTTGATGGGGGATACATCAAGGCCCTCCCTCGACGAGTCTATTCCTATCGAATTCAACACATTATCCAGGAATCAGACTTAGAAACCAGTTAGTACTTTGGGACCTGCATGCCTCAATGGCAGGCCTCCTCACATTCGACAGTAGGTTTACATCACTGACCTCTGATCGAATGATTCCACGGGTGTTCAACTTCAACTCATCTATTCGCATTCACTGGAATTTACTAAGGTACCTTGGGAATCATTGACATTAATGGTGATCTCCCTCACACTTGTTAACGGTTCACACCATTGACCGGTAATCAAGTGGTTTCTGCCATGTTCGACATCAGGACATCTATTCACATGGTTAGAATCGTACCGCATTGGGATTGGTAAGAAGACCCTGGGTTGAGTAATCACTTTGATACATGCTTTGCCCAGGTTGCGATGGAGTTTATATTGGCCAAATAACACATACACTGTTACATAGATCCACTTTGTATTGGTCGTGGCTATGTCTTGTCATTTTGTAGATCCACTGTGTATTCTTCGTGGCTACGATCAGTCCGAGTCATCAGAGTATAGATCCACATTGTATCTTGGGTGGCTATTCCTTTTTATCAATACAATTATGGATCCGTAGTGTATTTTATGGTGGCCATATCTTGCAAGTCTTGATCACCCAAGCATAGGTATGCCTGCCTTGGGATTTGAAATATGTCATGATATTTGTTAGATGTTTGTGTGCAGCTTCCGTGAGGTTCTCCGAGTCTATACCCTTGCTTGAACGTCTACAAAGTATTTCAGTTATCAGTTCCTATATTCTAACTTCATACTTTGGGGGGCAATCTGTTACATGTCAAAATTACTCACTTTGATAGTGTCACAAGTGTTGTCATTACAAAGCTCGCAAGTGTCACATTTTGCTCACAAGTTTGCAACTGTCACATGTTGCTCGCAAGTGTCGCAATTGTCAGGGAAGCATACTACCATGATGCCTATGTCGTGCCTATAACGACATCAGAAAGACACTTGAAACACCTCAAACATTTGATTTGGAAGAGGAGAAATGAGTCAGCAGGTTTGCAAACCTTTTGCCATCTGAAAGCACCTCAAAAACTAAGTTTTTGGAGGGGAGCTCTCCCCCTTACACTATCTCGGAGCACCAACACTCCCCTTTACACTGTCAGGGAGTGTTATAATGCTTCCCCGGCCCTTTTGAGGGAGCGTTGTAGATTTTGAAAGCGCTGGCACCCCCCTAAAGCCTACTAGGGAGAGCTACAACGCTCTGATGGCCCTTTTGAGGGAGAACTACCTATCTAGGCAGTTGTTAAGTTGTTGAGATGAATGGGGGAAGAATCCTTTCATTCTTGGAAGGCATTTGGATTCGAATCCCTAGTCCAACCATGATCCTAGGGTAGATCCTCAACTGAAAGAGGCAAATCCTCAACTTCCCCAAGGATATCTCAAGTGGTTGAAGCCTCTCCAAGGCTATATAAGTAAGATTTCTAATGGTGAAAGGGGACTGGAAAATGAAGAATTACACCAAACTTATGATCTCATAAGTGGTGCTGGAATAGAGCTGATTGGGGAAGAACTACTAGTATGAAACTTATGATCTTGGAGAAAATACACAGTCAGCCAAGGAGAGTGATCAGTGAAGCTGTTGTTGCCCAGGTTGTGGATCTTTTAGGCAAGGGTTAGATGAAGAGGACTCGACGAAGCTGTCGCATTCGCATCGACGATTGTAAGCATTGATGTCATTATTCTCATCAATATGACACTCTCGGCCTATTTCTTTCTAGTTTGTGTCTAATGTTACATGAACTTATCATTAACTGATAGATCTTTTTTCAAGCTAATATCAATAGAGTAGGAAGTGGTCGTATCTTGTTTTTCCATAGGATCCAATGAGAAGCAAAGGGATCGAAGCACAACTAGGAGCGTGCAGGGACAAACATCGATAAAGAGGTACTTCTGTCATCCTTCTTTCTCATGTGTTAGCTTAGATAGATTTGAAAGGAAGTCAGTGTCCATGTTAAGCATTTTCTGTCTAGAATGAGGGTCAAGCTCTTAGAGGCGATCTACCTGTCCGCAGGGAGATTTTCCTACAGCAACCCCCTCAAGGCGATGTCAAGTTCATATCCGACCACCATAAGGTTGAGATTTTCCAAGTTTTGTCATTTTTCACGACTTACTTCACCGATCCGTGGATACTTCCTTCCACATCGGCCATGATGGAGGGGACAGGGAATCCAGCCATGTCCATTCCCTTGTCTGCAGCTGAATTAACATACTCTTTAGTCCAGCAAGCTTCAGCCAACCCAGATCCAACTCCTGCACAAGATTTCAATCCGCTTCTATAGCCTATTTGGGCTCAAGGTTCTCTCACTAACACCGATTCATTAGACTTATTCTTGACCTCTGACGAAGCAGTAATTGAAGCAATGACTAGTCCAGACAAACCCTGGGATGATCTTCATCATAGATCATTTTGTCTCCTAGAGTTAAGTAGAATCGAGGTTGGAGAATTCACCTTGAATATCAATGGAGATAGGTTTTGTCCTATTAATCCCTTAGCTATGCACAAGCTCTATGCTGAGGGTAATATGGAAACCATTGCTGAAACCATACCAATCAATATCTCCAGAATCCTTGGCATCGTGGAGAATGTTTTTGTCAGAGCTGACTGCTCCCCTAGAGAGATTCAAATCTACACAGATCTATTTAAATAATTTCGCGACATTTTTTCCTGGTCTTACAAGGAGATGCCAAGCATCGATCCAAAAATAGTCAAACATGAAATCACAACTTATCCAGATGCCAAGCCTGTGCGACAGAAGCTTCATCCAGTTAACCCCAGGAAAGAAGTAGCCATTAAGGTTGAAGTTGAGAAACTTCTAAACGTTGGTTTTATCTATCCTATCCATTTGACCCAATGGGTGTCAAACCCCATGCCAATCAATAAAAAACAAGGCACGATTCATGTATGTACAGACTTTCGTGATTTGAACAAGGCCTATCCCAAAGATAATTTTCCCACACCATTCATTGACCAGATAATTGGTGAATGTGTAGGTTGTGAGGCCTTCTCTTTCATGGACGGTTTTTCAAGATATAACCAAATACAAATCAAACCCGAAGACCAACACAAAATGACATTCATCTGTCCCTGGGGTAAATTCGCGTATCGTAAGATGCCTTTTGGTATCAAAAATTTTGGAGTGACCTTTCAACAGGCCATGTATTTTTATTTCTAGGACATCAAACATATAATCGAGGCCTATTTAGATGATTTATCATTTTGATCTCACAAGAGAACGGATCATCCCACACACCTCCAACTTATCTTTGAGCGTTGTCGCTCCTTTCGGATTCTCTTAAATCTAAACAAGTGCAAATTTTGCGGAACATCAGGACGTTTGTTAGGTTTCATAGTGTCAACAACATGGATCATGGTCTATCCTCTCAAGGTTGAGGCAATAATTCAGTTCCCCCCCCCCCCCCCCCCCNCAGCACAATCCTTCAACTTCAGAGTCTACAGGGCAAGGAAATTTTTTTAAGACGCTTCATCGCCAAATATGCTAAGATCACCAAGGGCTTTATGCGCTTACTGAAGAAAGACGTTCCTTTTTATTGGGATGATGTTGCTCAACACTCTTTCTCAGCATTGAAACATGCCCTCACAACTGCCCCTCTACTCTGACCACCTAACTATAACAAGGATTTCTTATTATATCTGGCTGCAACAGAGTCAACCATTGTCATGGTCTTAGTTTAGGAAGATGACTTGTTCTCAGAATATGTGATCTATTACCTGAGCTGAGGCCTCATAGGATCGGAACTCAATTGATCTCATATCGAAAAACTTGCATTGGTAGTAGTCCATGCTGTTCAACAATTCCGCCATTATGTTATGTTTCGCAAGACCACCGTCATTGCTGTCGTGAATCCATTCCAGTATATGTTGACACGACGGGTAATAGGCGGAAAGATCAGTAGATGGATAGTCATCCTCCATGAGTTTGACATAGATTTTGTTTCAACGACATCCAAAAAGTCACTTGTATTCATAGAACTTATTTCGGAACTTCCGGTTGAGTCAAGTGATGTTGTGCCCGAAGAATCACCTATTAGAGGAGATATGTTTTTTATCACATCTTCGGATCCCTGGTATGGAGATATACTTATCTATCTCCAGACTTTGAAGTGCCCCACCTCTGCTTCTTGTGATGAGCGTCATCATATCCACCATCAGGCTAAGAATTATCTCATACTCGATGATACATTATATTGGAGAGGTGTAGAATGCATCCTTTGTCGATGTCTCACTCACGAAGAAGCAATTGTCGTGCTTAACAATTTCCATACCGGAGCTTGTGGCGGTCATTTGTCTGGGTTGGAAACAACCCAAAAAATTCTATGAGTAGGTTACTTATGGCTGACACTTATCAAAGATCATATCGAATCGGTCAAGAAGTGCCACCCATGACAGATATTCTCTCGGAAGATGAGGGCACATCCCGCTCCTATGCTTCCTATCATCACAGTTGGTCCCTTCACCAAGTGGGGAATTGATTACACTATATGAAACCCTCCTTCAACAAGGGGGAATTGTTACATCATTGTAGTCGTAGACTATTTCACGAAGTGGGTCGAAGCTATGCCAATATTTAAAGATGATGGGGAGACTGCACGTCTCTTTTTATTCAACCAGATAATAGAAAGGTTCGACATCCCAAGGGATATTGTCACTGAACATGGCAGTCACTTTCAGAACCAGATGATGATTGAGTTAACATCAAATCTTGGGTTATGGAAAGAACATTCATCACCCTACTACCCCCAATCAAATGGTCAGTTGGAAGCTATAAATAAATCTCTTAAGACTATCCTACAGTGAACGATCAACTCAGCCAAGTCAAACTGGAATTTAATGTTATACTTGACATTATGGGCTTACCGAACATCTATTAAGACTACAACCGGTTTCTCACCTTTTCAACTCGTTTACAGGCTGGAAACAGTCTTGCCTATCGAATGTTAGATCTCGTCCCTAAAGTTGGTAGTACAATTATTGCCAGACACTTCTCCACTTGAAGAGCAGTTATTATACCTGGAGCAGCTCAATTAGTAGCGTCATGATGCGGCACTGGCCAATGAGGCTCACAAACATAAAGTCAAGTTGTAATGATCCCAATCCATTATGCAAGGATCATCACTGTTTTGGTGTCTTTTTAAAACTTTTTTTGAGTGAGGTATTTCATCAAACACTTTGCTGATCTACCCTTTAGATGTGTTTATATGTGTGTATGCAGCAAATAACAGAAAGAGATAACCATGGAACATACCTCAACCATATGCAATAAGATAGACAAGCCAAAACATCTTAATTCTTCTTTATTCATAAAATAGAGAAACCTGCTACAATGAAGATGCCGATCTGGAATGCTCAACAGATGGCCAAGAAGATAGACAATAGATAAGAGATGCTACAAAATGATCCCGCTAATACAAAATAATGCCTCCAAAGGCTGAATAAGAAATGAAGATCAATACAAGCAGATCCGAATACCAAACTCTCCAGCTGAAGAATGCCACGCTCCAATAGAAGGCTGAAACCCTCAATAACTCGGCCCTGCTGCCAAAAGTGTCCAATCACCCTAATAAATATGCCAACTGATAGATCAGGTGATGGTAAGAATAACCCAGGTGCCTGAATCTCCAAGATCCCTCTCAATCTCCGTAGATCTGTGTTTCCCACTGAATGGGGTGCCTCACTGGATGATTGAAACCCTAGCTGGTTCGGCCCTGATGAAGGTGTCCTCCAAATGCTCTAAAAATCTCCAAGAATATAGATCGGGCGATGGTAAGAATAACCCAGGTGCCTGAATCTCCAAGCTCCCTATCAATCTCCGTAGATCTGAATTTCCCACTGAATGGGGTGCCCCACTAGATGACTGAAACCCTAGCTAGTTCGACCTTGATGAAGGAGGCCTCCAAATGATCTGAAACTCTCCAAGAATATATATCGGGCTATGAGAACCCTGTGGGAGAAGTTTCGGACTCATATCTCAAGCGGATCTCCCTAGATCTGAGTTTTACTAAATCACAGGACGAACTGGTGCACCCTCTCTCTATCTGCACATGAAACTGATGTAGAATCCTCCGACAACTGAGTAGATATGGAACTAGAATGGTGTGGGAGAGTATTTCGTCTC
>ML788689.1:189229-214223 GCA_009831015.1 Picea engelmannii | reverse complement strand
TTGTAATATAAACTTCCGTATGATTTACTTTTGGATTGTAATTATTATGTAATTGAAGGGTCAAGTCAAATCTGATTTGATCCCCTTTTGGATAAGATTCCATTTTTTGGATAAGGTTCCCTTTTTGGATAAATTTACTTTTTGAAAAAAGACAAAAGTACTTTAGGGTTGGTCCACTTGTCACTTTTCCAAAAGTGACAAGTGTCTTGTGACCTAACCCTAAGCCTTCACCTCTCCTTTATAAATAAGAGGGTTGGCATTGTAAAAAGGGAGGATGAATATAGTAACAAAGCTCTGCTAAAATTTATAAGACTCTTTGTGTGTGTGTACTTGTTGAATTTTAGTTGTTGGATGTGTCATTTGTTGGTTAAGGATTGAGGGGTAGTGGTAAATGCTTGATATGTTAGCTATCTCTAGGAGGGATTGGTTAGCTAGGTGTTTGTTGTTGCTTCCTTGGGTTTAACTTGCTCACTTTCATGTTCTAACAGCTTGGTTTAATTTGTTTAATGTGTTTTAGTGTAGATTTTCTGAAGTATTCAATTATTTTCAGCCTTAGCTAGTGGTTGGGAGTCCTAGGGCCCCTTAGGAGAACCCTTAAATAGACCTCATAGCTGGCTGTCCATACTTGTTTGCTTCATATTTTCATTCATGTATGTTTCTGTTATGTTTTCATACCATTAACTTTGCTGTCCCAAATAGGAAAATAGATCATTTTGGTCAATTTCCCCCCACGGAACAACCATCTTAGTTAGTTGTTATATACTTCTTATATGTAAATTTCTGTTATGTTTATTTCAGTTTTTTCCATATATTAATACTAAAATTTTGTTGTTTGCCTGGAAGGATACATCCGGTCACCCATTCTATTTCTCTCAAGCGGTTGGGGACCACCTAGAGACCTATTTGAGGCAAAGGGGCCAGCAGGGCAGCGAAGAAAAACACACATTTAAATCGGTAAATCTTACCCAATCACTCTCACATACTCTTTAATTATCACTTGCACTCATCCCAAAGATTTCTGGTATACATATCAATGTTTATAGGTTCGATTTGTGTAAGTAGTTTGAATGGTTTACTTGTAAATTCATGATAAAAAAAATCTGGTAAACAACAACCACATCTTTGTTTTTCAAACACTAAATTTCCAATCCCCATACAAGGAATTAGTTGAGGCTTTCATGCACATGGCGGATTTGCCGCTCGCAAAAAGTCTCAACCCATTCCTTTGGGTTGAATGTTGTACTTGTTATTTTGTAATTATCTAATCTTGTACATTTTCATTGTATCATCTTTTCGTTCACTAACTTACAGGTGGTTGCCCCAAAAAGGGTCATATAAATCAGCAAGCTAAACACATGCAAAACGCCGCAAAACAAACTTGAAAACAATTTAGGGGTCCGCCCCATACACAGAAAACCAAAAAATCTATATTATTTAGATATCTATATACACATATTATCTAGCCGTGACATATATGTCACTTATCTATTTACTTGTTTCATGTATATAGTTTCAAGGTAGATTTCAATTTTAGTAACCAGGAGGCACACTTGTGAAAGCAAGGCGTGACCTCGCCACATGGATGGTCTGGTTTTTATTTTATGCAATTTCAATTTCATAAAACATTAAGAGTCAAAGCCAGGGAGTCTTCATCAGGAGCCCCTCGGAGTTTTTCTAGTTAGTATAAGTCGAGTGGTCTTTCCTCAGTACCACACGGTCAAGGAGTTGATTAGCTCAGCTCGATTGGAATACTACTCTACTTAGGTAAGCTCAGCAAAAATCCTCTTTAGGGGGGTCCTGAGCCTCTTCCTTTTCACAGGTATCCTTCTTCCATCCAAGCAGCTTTAAGAGCCCGAAAGTGCTAGTGACGAGAAGTGGCTAACCCCTACTTCTCTGAACTGCATGGGGCACTCTTCAACCTAACCACTGTGGATTGCTAGGACTACTCTTCATATACTGGTTGGCACAATTCTGGGATGTTTTTCCCTGATCGGGATAACCTTCAAAACAGTGTGGTGGCCAAGGCATGTGATCAAAAACAAAAGTTGATCAATAAAATATTTTAAAGTCAACCTTTCGTCAGTCCACATTTTCCACTCTAAACCAAAACTGAAGTTGTGTATATTTTCCGTTATATCATAGCTGTAATAGCTTGTTACAAAGTTGTTCATCCACTTTTACAACCCTTTTTTGACTTAACAATCTTCCAGAATCACTTCTCGGGTCACCCCGGGGGGTATTGAGCCATTTTGGGCTTGTTTCCTTGCTTTGAAAGCTTTGAACAACTTGTTGTTCATAATTTACAGCCATTTAAAGGTACTTGGCTGTAGCTTTTAAAACCCTTTTTCACCCTTGTTTCATACCCGTTTGCTTAAAGTATTAATTGGTTATTTACCCAGGATACTGGTTTACCCCGGTGACCCATTCTGGGACAGTTTCCAATACTTTAAGGAAGTGAACAAGTCGTTGTCCACTTTGTTTAGTTCGCTGTCCTAAAAATCAGCAAGCTCTTTTTCATCTCATTGTCCATAGTTTTCATCCCCCAGTCCATTTCGGCCATCCAGGAAGTTAAGGAAGGATAACACCCAGGGTGGGTGGTCCTGAGAATGACTTCTTGTAAGTCTTTCACCTTTCTTCTTCCCCCTTGTTTACCGCCTCAGGTGAAGGACCACCTGAGGTGCGGGTAGCCTCTGCCTCGTGCTAAGCTACCAAAGGGGCTGTAACCGGCTTCATAGCTGGATAGGTCGGATCCGTCCCTACAGATAGATTTTGCTTATAACACGCTCTTGTGGCCTTTCACACTCGTTAAACTAAAATTTGAAGTCACGCATGTTCGACGATAGTTTACCCCTTTTTCGGTCTGGACGGTCAACTGTACGAACAAAGGTATACTCTATGGAACTTCAGTTCTCTAGAAGAGTACTCTCAGGTATCATTTTAACCCTTTTTCGAGCCTCGGGGACTAAATTTATGAAAAAGGAATCCCCACGGAGTCCATAGTTCATCTCTTTTTAGACTCCCTAAAATTGAAAAGATCGTTGAGTGACCTTATTCTCTCACTCTCGTTAAACTGGTCCAGAAGAACATTCCTGTCGGAGTCCATAGTTAAGCTTTTTTCAGACTCCTTAAAAATGAAAAAATGGTTGAGTGATCTTGTCTTTATCACACCCGTTAAAATGGTTTTGAATAGACGTCTTGTCAGTGCTAGTTTACTCTTTCAAACCGACTAGACTACCTTCGAAAAAGGTGCCCCAATAGAGTCTCCTTTTACATTTTTTCAGACTCTCTAAATATGAAAAACCATCGATCTTGCCTTCCCTAGGCTCATTAAACTTACATCGAAGGACATTACCATTGTGTGTTTTGTTTACCGCGTTTGCATAACTGTGTCTTTGGTCTAAATGCTAGCTCCATGTTGCTCTCAACTGAACCATCTAAAGCATACCTTATACACAAGCCTTATAGAACTTTTCCTATTAGTCTTAACAACTTTGGCCCCCGAAGGATTTTTCTCGAGAGTCATTGCTCTGAACATCAATCTTGTCCTTGTGCCTTGAAATTGTATGTTTGTAACCTTTGTTCTTCTATTGTAACGTAACATTCTTTTATTCCTTTTTCCAAAATCATTGAAAAAGACAAAAAAGTCAAATATACCCCAAAAAGAGGAAGGGAAAAGCATTTTCTTTATTGGTAGAAGAATAAGTCGCCCTTGGATAAAGCACATCTGTCTGTTTGTTCGTCAATCTATGGGATTAAATATGACCTTAGGAAGCTGTTCTCGCTACATAGAGTTGTGTCCTCCTCCGTTTGGCTATTCTTCCAAACATATGGAGATTTTGCGTTGCCTCCTGCCTCGTAAACTTATGATTAATGCCATGCTGCCTAAGTCTCATCATTTTCGTGTTGTTGTCCAAGGGAAGATTTTACCAAGCCTGATTCATCCCCTCTACATTTTGTCTCTTTCCCTCATACCCGACCATCCTGAACATCCAATCAAGTCTTTGTTCAAAATCAATGAAGACTTTAATATGATCATCAAGATTCTCTAGTCCATGACCAACGAGCCATCGAAGACCTCTGGGTAGTGAAGTCGTACACTCATATTACACTCCTACCTGAGTTTTGAAGATTTTGAAGTTGTTGCTTGATCTCTGAAGACCTCATCTCCAGCCATCAGGCCTTATCAGCTTCTGAGGAGATGGATACTCTACATGTATATCTTTTCGATTTCGAGATGTAGCTCCGCTGTGTATTGTTCATGGCTACACTTTATATAAGTTATATGACATGGATCTACAATGTATTTGATTGGTAGCCATGAGTTTATTCTATCTTGAGCATGGGTATGCCCGCCTCAGTGAGACAATTGTTATTTTGCAGACGACACCTCCCAATTCCTGGTCCTTGGGCTCACTTGTTTGACACATCGATGAAGATTGTTAATGTATTTCAGCCATCAGATGCACTTCTGACCTCACACATTAGGAGTCATATGTTATAACCCTAATTTGCACAAGACATGCTCACCTGGCATCAGGCCATCTCAGATTCCTTCTTTGCCAAAGAACTGTTGAACAAATCTTCTTAAAAACCTCTTTTATAAAGGCCCACGTGCCCTACTCCATTACTGAATGCGTGTACACGTTATCTGACCCAAAAAAACCCATGTGTACCTACAAAAGAATGAAAAAACGAAAGTTGTTGATGGAACACATAGCTTTGGGTAAGTTAACTAAACCTTCCAACCATGCATGGCCGAGGGTTCGTCCAAATACCTAGCTTCTTCTAGCCTATAAAAGAAGGGTTATGGGTCCCATTTGGAGGAAGAGAATCATAGTAAAGAAACTATACCCATTTGCACAAGCAAAGAAGTTGGAGGACAATTGAAGAGGAGCCCAGGACTAGGTTCGCGGGGTAGTGGCCAACGTCGACATTGTAAGTTGATTTATTAAATTTGGTAATAAAGAAGTATTTTTCTAGTCCCGCCATATGAGGTGTTCATAGTTTATTGCATACATGTTTGAATCTCTAACCCATTAATATTTAGACCAAATGCATGTAGATTTTGTTGTGTATCTTGTGTGAATGCAGGTCAGCAGTAGAGGAGAGTTGCAGTCAAGGAGCAATCAAGTGTGAAGAAGGATCAATATCAAACATCTGAAATAAGGTACACTCACTTAACTACACATTTTCTTAATAATAATGGGGATTAGGTCTGGGATGACGGTAGAAAATAGGATTCTTTAGGTCTTTTTTGCATGCATAATTTAACCCTAGATGCTAGTCCATAGAGGGATTTCCCACTCACAACAGTTTTTGAACCACATTTCTATATTACGCTCTTCTTTGTTTTTAGGGTTGAACCCCTTTTCTGGTTCTATGCTCGGAATTACTATGTACTTCCTTCACAATTTGAAATCCAAGGATGAGACCCTACTACAAGAATACTTGGGCTCACCTATATAGTTATCTTTTGAGTTTTTATCGTACTTGGTTTTGGGTTTGCAGAGACTGTAGTAACGTCTTCATAATGAATACAAAGTAGGGTAAGGATTATATAATAAGGATGAATAAGGGTTTTTTTCTTCACATATATGGTTTCCCTCTTAACCCTTGTTAGGATATTTAGACACTTAAGAGTTAGTTAATGTGTACTTGGTCTAATGTATCGATAGGTAAAAGTGTGTTTCTTGTTGTGTTTCTTTAGTATGCATTAGTATGCATTTGTAGTTAGGAAATCTGACGGTCATGATATGTTATCGACATGGATTGATCTGATGGTTCATATTCTCCTCTATATTAACGACCATTCATCCATGTCTTAACACCGGATTGGTTCATGATATATATTTAGAGAGCATGGAGGGTCATTTTCCGATGATCGACTGTGAGAAAAGCTCTTGTAAAATATCTCTGTAATATTTTTCTTTTCCATTAATAAACTTCTCCAAGTGGTCGCATTGGCTGGGGTCGTGGATGTTTCCCCATAGGGGTTTTACCATGTCAAAACATCGGTGTGTTGATATTTGATCTATTTGTGTGAGTGGTTACTAAAGGTGTTCATCCTTTGTTGGAATACTTATGTTTTAGAACGTGGTAGGAAGCCATCTCATCATCCTTGTCCTTTATGTTGATGACCTTATCCTTACTAGTAGTGACTCAAAACTTTTAAACCATGTGAAAACCAGCCTTCAAAAGAAATTTGAAATGACAAAATTAGGATTTTTGCACTATTTCCTTGGCCTCAAAGTTTTGCAAACCAATGAAGGAATTTTTATTTTCGAGTCTAAGTATGTTTGTGACCTTATTCCTTGCTTTCACATGGATGATTGTAAACCAACCCCTTCTCCCTTTCAGTATGGAGTCAAGCTTACTACCACCTGCACTTCTCTTGAAGTTGATGCCACCCTGTACCGCAAGTTAGTTGGTAGCCTCTTATACTTGACTCATACCCATACTGATCTTTCCTTTTTTGTTGGTATTGTTGCCCGGTATATGAAAACAACCCATGAAAGCCATTGGAAAGAAACTAAAAGGATACTTCACTATGTCTGTGGTACATTTCAGTTTGGGATACATTACAGTTCAGGGGGGACTCCTTTATTGGTTGGTTTTACTGATTAAGATTGGGATGAAGACCCCGATGATCAGAATTCTACTGCAGGTTATGTTTCTAGCCTTGGTTCAGGACTTGTCACTTCGGCATGTAAGAAACAACATGCTATTGCACTTTCTTCAGTAGAAGCAGAGTATCGAGCAATGATAAATATAATTTAGGAAGCCTTGTGGCTTCAACAGATCCTTTCATAGTTTGGATTCCAGCAACAACATCCGACCAACCTTTGGTGTGAAAATTAGAGTGCCATCAAGCTTGCCAAACTCCCAATTCAACATCAATGTAGAAAACAAATTGAGCTATGCATGCACTTCATCAGATAGCTCATTCATGATCAAGTTATTGAAGTGCTCTTTTTCCCTACAGAAGATTAAGTTGCAGACATTTTTGTTAGGATATTTAAACACTTAGGAGTTATTTAAGTTCTACTTGGTATAATGTGTCATTAGGTAAAAGTGTGTTTCCTAGTGTGTTTCTTTAGTATGCATTAGTTTCCATTTGTAGTTAGGAAATACGACGGTCACGATATGTTACCAACATAGAGTGATCCGACTGTTATCACTGGAATTTTGTCCACAAATGGTTACAGGAATCTAGCATCTCCAAACACCCATTAGTTCATCCATGGACCAACAAATGCATTTCCAAAGGGCACAAAACTACACAACTGGTCAAAAAATCAGCATGCACTAAAGATACAAAGGTAGCGCATGCATGTGTGACAGTCGAATAACTCCGGAAAAGTGCATATGCACCCGATGCGCAACTGTGGATGCAAAAGGCCACACACACCTTAGAACGACACATTTATGATTTTGGTGGGCCTTCCAAGCACTTTTAGTTCATCTCCCAAGTAGATTTGACACCCAAATCCGAAGATGAATCCGAGTGGGGGGTTGGTCAAAGACCTAAGGGTACCTTAAAGAGCCCCTTGTTCACACTAAAGACTAGTTGAATAATGCCTCAAAGCTTTTCTATAAAAAGAGGACATGGGTGCACTAAATTTTCAGGGAATTCATTTGTATTGTTATGCTACTTATATTCTCTTGGAAAAACCTCGTTTCTCATCAAGAGCATACAAGCACCATCTCATTTATCCATTCACATCACCTCTTGGGTGAATGAGCTTTGGATTTCTTTACCATTTCCTTCAAGTTTTTCTATTTGTAACAAGAGATCAATATTTGGGGGTTCAAGAGCCCTCCCTTGGAGGAAGAGGGGACCCATAAGTCTCCCTTTCTCTTTCTTTTTTTCCCACTAATACATCCTATCCATTGATGGCATACATGTTGTTTATTTTCTTGTTATATCTCCCTTATGCACTCTAGTTTAATTTATTTTTTTCTTCTTAGCTTAGTCTTTTGTTTATATCATATGCTTGATGTTTCCAACTCTTGCATTCACTGCTGTCTTGCCTAGCTAACCCAACTAGGTTTGTAAGCATCCCTATTTCACTCATTCACTTGACAAAAGGGGTGCAATAGATTGGTGACTCCACTGGGGAGAGGTATCAATTTTCCCCCCATTTGGGTTATTTGAGCACTTCATTTTGGTTTTTTTAACTTGCAGGAACCATAATCAGCCCATGCCTTCCTGCAAAAAGCTAAATTCAAAGCTGAGTGGAGAGAATTTCATTCAAAATTTCTTTCACGGCTGTGTAACAGAAAGTGCATGGGTTTTTTAACTGTCAGTCACATCTTTCAATCACATGTGCCAAACCCGCTGTGTTTATCAGCGCATTCTACGCACTGCGCCAAAAGGTTGTTTGTAATTTGCACATTGGCACCCAATGTGCCTCTGTCTACTCTACGACCCACACATCTGTCCTGAAAATCATACATTGTAAGGGTTTTTGTGATTTGTTAGAGGCCCGTAGCCTTCTTAAGTTTGATTCTTTTCATATTGTAATATGCACCACACTTAGATTCCCTCTCCACATGAAGGGATTAGTCAAAACATATGCACTTAGGAGGTTAAAATCCATATTTATCCTCTTTTTTCTTTCATTTTATCCACATGGATGGCTTGCTTTGTTTAAATACAAGTTCAAATCATTCTATATCACAAATATAAACTACTTGCATTGGGACCATAAATCGAACGTCAATCTTTGAGTATGGTCTTCTCTCACGCCATAAAGCAACCTTGAGAATCAGAAAAATGATTGAGGGAAAATTTCATCTCCCTTAAGGACAAAATATTTAGGAGAGGACAACAGCCCCCTCGGGACTCCTCTTAGTTTCTTTTCAAACACATTTTAAAATTGTAACGGGCCCATACATTCCCAGATGCTACAAAGATAGGATAGTTTTGAATTTACTTTCTTAGATCAAATCACTAGGGAAGTTTAAAGGTTTTGTAACGGGCCCATACATGCCCACATGTCCACAATCTAGGATAGTTGTTGAAGCTTTCTTAGATTAAATCACACTAGGGAGTTAAGAGATTAGTAAGGACCCATATGTCCACATGCTAGTGATTTTTTAGGGACTTTATAAATTCTGCAAGGTTCTACCAATGGCATTTAGTAAATTAGGTAATCAAGACTTGTAAGGACCACATGAAGTCCACATGCAGCAAGGTGACACCTAAATTATTAAAAATTTGGCACACTTTCACTTGTTCACACACGAAGTCACTACTCACTAACATAGTTTCCATATCAAAATGTGGAGGTTGAAGTAAGTTTCCTCCAAAGGGATTCCGAAACACCTCACCCTTTTCTTAATGAAACTTTCCACTCCCACTTAATTTGAACGAGATTGGTTCACACCCCCAATATCTCAAACAACCACATCTAAATGTTTTTCTAAAAACTCACTATGTTTTCCTCCACAAGAGGTGCGAAAATAATTTTTTTAGTCTAGGTAGGATCTCGGGGATAGGCATCCAAACAACTCCTCGTTATCTGGTTCTCACATCTTCAAATAGTAGAAGTTGTCAAATAGGGAACTTTAAAATCCTCCAAGTCAAGTGTTCCTAACACCATAAGGCAGGGAGATACCCATGAAGGGTTGAAGGCCAAGGTCCTATTGTTCTGTGCGTCCCCCCTTGAGGTACCCACCTCTTGGATAGGATCTAGCTCGTGACCCATTTCTTAGGCCGAAAATCTAAATGCCACACTTTGACCGAGGTACCTAGTGACCAAATTCTAGGACATCTACCCAGGTGGCAATTGTGGGTTGCAATTGCACCTTGATCAGATTTTGTGTGGCTATTGGGAAATATTGCCATCTCTTGCACCCTCTACCCCTCATTATAATTGATTATTTCATCCTTCACTAGTTTCTCTTCTGGTGGCTTCATAGCCCACTGTTGAGTACTATTGGAAGGTCCAGTGTTATTTGAGAGGAAGGACGTTACGTCTTTTAGGACATGAGCATTTTTTTTCTTTGTTCTCCCACTCAGAAAAACTCCACCTATCCAAATGTATGATTCTTTATTGATTTATGTATGATACTCTCATGATTACATATGATTGTGAGATATATTTTGACAGGTTCAAAAAAAATCATAGACAAAGACTCCTGTTCATTTATTTCTCTCATCACCATTTTTCACACATCAACTTTTCTAGTCGGACATCATAGGGGACCCACAAAATCCCCTTCATTCCAGACACTTGCTCAATCTCCCTCCCATTCTAGGGGGATTGCCTAGTATTTCCAACTCATCGGCTCCACCTTCTCACACTCCTGTGAGTGCTACTGTCTTGGGATCTACTTTTCTCAGTTCCATTATACTTGGATCCACTTCCCAAGTTCAACCGTCCACTCACTTTCCTTTACAAGGAAGTGGGGGGGGGAACAATTCTTCCCTAAGAGGAAGTACAACCCCACCTAGACGCCCTCACGGGTCAGGGACACACCACACTCAAACTATGGCTAGAGAAAACCCTCTTCAAGGGTGAAGAACACAAAACATTACCACCATGGCTGGAACTAATCCTCTACCACAACCCCAGATGTCATACTTGGCTTCCCTCAACATAATGGATATGACTAAGCTAACCAATGATCCTATATTGCATGACCCCACATGGCCCACCATGCCCACCAAACTCCCTTAAGAAATTCCTAAGTTTGAAGAAAAAGTAGGAGATGACCTGACCAACAATATTATGACCTTCCACTTATTGTGTTCTTCAAACAACATCCTGGATAACTCTGTCTGCTTGAGATTATTTCAATGCACACTCACTGGACCATCAACCAGGTTGTATGTACAAGAGAAATCGGGGTATCATATGACCTTTGAATATTTTGACAAAGCATTTTTGACCTTCTTTCAACTCCCCATCCCTCATGACAATGGTCTCAAACTACTCTCAGAGTTTAAACAAACCTCTGCTACACACACTGTTGACCACAATCACGAATGGCGTTGGTGACATAGTCTATGCAAAGCAGAAGCCACTAAGCAAAAATGCCTTAATTGGTTTCTCAAATCCCTTGTTTCCCTCCTTGACAAAGACATGGCCGCCACCTTCCCTCAGTCTAAAGACGAAGCCATCGGAAAGGCTCAACAATTTGAGCTCACTCATTCTCAATCAGGATACTTATATACAATACTTTCTGACGCCCTGAGACCCATGCCATTTAGCCAAGACAAACCTAGGATGTCTCACTCCACAGATGGATTAATTGGTACCACGACACACCATAATCCACACCTCCAACAACCACCTATGTATGGAACACCTCAATATCCGCCGGTATACAGAGGACTCCCTTATTATCCTCCTCCCCCTATCAACAACCATACCTTGTTCCTCCCCACTCCACCCATAAGTGGACCCCCATCGGCCCCCATGATGTGCCCAACTGTTCCACCTAGTTTTGGAAACACCTCTACCTTTGCTTACACCCTAAGAACTAGTGAAAGCGCCATGCCTTCCTCTGTCCCCTATGGATCATTACCACAATATAATCTGTACTTCCCATTTCTTAGCCCTCCCAATCCCATTGTTCCTCCACAAGCACAACCACATGTTGGGGTTAATTTTGTTCATCCCTGTCCCGTTCAAAAATATCAAAATTTTGAACATCTAAACACAACTAACCCGACCCATCAGTTGAACAATGCCAAAAAGAAAGGGAAAAACTGAAAAAATAATAAAGAGGGAACCAAAACCACCCCCCACAGAACCAACCTGCTAGGGGAAACCAAAATCAGGGGAACTAGAACCCCGAAGAGGGCAATAACAATAAACGTCAAGGGAAGAATAACAACACTTTTCAGAAAAACTTCCCTGGTGCCCTTTGCAGTGAGTATGTACATTATACCCACCATTTACCTCAAATTGCTGACATCAAATGGATGAAAGAATTTGGAAATGGACCACGTCCCCTAGTACTGCTTACTCCCCAGCAGGCCCCACAATAATACGGGAAATATCCCCCCCTAGCTGTGTTACAAAACCCCATACCACAACAAGGGGTAATGAACACCCAAAAAGAGATGCATTTGACCCCACCACAGATGGGAGAGTATGCAAACCCAGGCACTCCTACCTATTGCACTATCCTCCTCACTAGTGAGGAAGAAGTCCTTCTACAACACACCCCCAGACTCTGCTCCCATTACATCGGATGCAGCCCCAATAACAACTGGCCCACCTTTGATGATTCCTCACCCTAATATTGAACCACCCCCTCATATTTCTCACATCCCATTATGACGCAATGTCAACAACCCTTAGGCTAGGGCGACACACAATTACAGCCTGGTCGATGACTTGGAACAATATCTTGTTGCCATCTTAGTTTTAGAAGTCCTTCAAACTTGTTCTACTCAACGTAAGTCGTTACTTTCCACCTTGGGGGTAATTTACCCTGTTGATACTCACCTCATCACCTTCAATCTTGATAGTGGGGAACCCCGTCTCCCTGCTCTAGTGGCTTTTCAAATACCAGTTAAAATCAGGAACATCACAATTCACCACTGCATCATTGATGAAGGTGCATCCACCTTCATCATCTCCAAAACAATATGGCAGAAATTGGGTTCCCCCAAGCTCATCCCATAAACCATCACTCTGAGAGCTTATGATGGACGACCATCCTCTCCTAAAGGGATTTTTCAAAATGTCCCCATTGAACTTGGGGGAAAAAACTATCCTCACTGACATTGAAGTTATCGACACTTTGCTCGATTAAAACATCTTGTTTGGGCATATTTACATGTATGCAATGAAGGCTGTGGCATCTTTTGTGTTTCGTACCATGATGTTCCCCCACAATGGGAAGATCATCACTATTGACCAAGTGTCACATTATGATACCAACCCTTCCTCTAACATTGATAATATACTACCCTTTGTCCACACTAATCCTGAGGCCTATTCACTCATCAAGATGGGTCCCAGAATTTTTAAAGACCCATCCTTTCTAGGGACATACCATGGAGCACCTCTCCTCATACATCCCTTAGAATAAGTATGTGTCATCTCATCCAATGGAACATAAACTGGAGATACCCCTCCTCCCACAGAGGCTTCATTACTAACTGACATCCCGCTAGTTGTAGAGCACCTTCATTAGGAATCCCTTGAGAATCCTCCAGATCCCCCTATTCCTGATTATACCCTCTCCCAAGGACACATCCCAGTTTTTGAGACAGTCCCCCAAGCCATTACCCAAATCCCCTTCTTTTACCCTCTGTCGGGTGTACAAGATTTCTATGTAGTTGCAATGCTTACCCTTCCCAATATTGTGTTGGAAATTCCAGTATGGTATCTACATCCACCTGAGATGGTCCCCCAACCATCCCTCCCTCCCCAAATAGAAGGAATCCCGATCCAGATTCCAATACTTACCCCAACCATCCCACCACTCCCCCACTTCCTAGAACCCCTACTACAACTAGGGGAAGATGGAAGAAGAAAGAGCCCGTCGCTCCACTTCCACCATGCGTTTAGCCTCCTTGTGCACTGTGAGAGAAAGATGGACACCCCACCAATAAGTGCCCATCTCTCCCCAAGCTACACCATTTAATTCAACTCCCATGGGCACCGATGCCACTCGTCACTTCCTCCAATGCTACCACTGCATCCTCTAACACCGACAACAAAGGGTTGTGAAACAAATTCATATGTGCCATCTGTTTTGAGTATGGCCATTACACCCACCATTGCCCAACGTTACCTCAATTTCAACAGACTCTAACGATAATTCGCCAGAGCTTCCAACAAGAACCTCCTCCATCTGCATCATCCCACATGCATGTCACTGACATCCAGTATGTCACGAACTCAATCAATGAACGTATGCGATTTACTTGCGCTCTCTATGAATCACTCAATCACTTCACATACCAATGTCCTACGATCATTGAGTATAGGCATTGTCAATCGACCCTTATTCCCAATCCTACAATCACCCCACTTTTGTTGACGCTGATAATTCCCCCTACTCCCACTCCCAATATTGTTTATATCCTCTCCCCTGAGCTTAAGGGACTTCCCACTCCTCCATGGTTTGTCAATAGCCTAGAGGAGGATTTGCACCCAAATCCCCCCAATTCTCCAGTTCATTTCCCCACAGAAATTTTATGCCCAACCACCATTGTTAACCCACAGTATCTCGATATTTGGTTTATGTCGAGTGAACCATCACAACCTCCTTGCGATACCCCCTCTACATCGTCACCACCAGAAGACAACCACATGGTGACAGTCACCACTTTTATTCCCCTAGATCCACTATATTCTCGACAGCTCCACTGTGACGAAGACATCCTCGAAGAATTAACTTCCCCCGATTGCCCATGGGATCTTCTCCATCACTGAGCGCTCTTTCTCTCACAGGACACTTTTGTGCCTCCTAACCAAAAAACCATGTATGCAATAGAATCCAAAGATTTTATCCCATCAGGGCATATAGACTGGTTCAATAACCCTATCCCTACACCCGACGCTTTTGAGGAAGGTAATATCGCCAACATTTCCCCCGCTGTCAAAATTGATATTTCCATCAAACCTGGCATCATAGAAGAAATCACCATCGACGTCGCATGCTCTTCTGAAGAACTCATCACTTACAAAGCTCTCTTCCAAGAATACCGGGACATTTTTGCCTGGTCATACACAGAGATGCCCGACCTTGATCCCTCTATTGTCAAACATTGTATAGACACATGGCTTGATATTAACCCCATATGAAAAAAGCAACGTCCTTTACACCCATCCAAAGCAGTGGCCATCAAAGCCAAAATTGACAAATTACATGCTGGAGGGTTCATATACGCCATCGCATATATGTCATGGGTCTCCAACCTTGTCCCTGCTAACAAAAGGTAGGGAACTATCCATGTTTGTATTGATTTTCGCGATCTCAATCACACTTGTCCCAAAGATAATTTTCCAAACACCCTTCATTGACCAAATTATCAATGATTGTGCTAGCCACAAGGATTTTCCTTCATGGATGGCTTCTCTGGCTACAACAAAATTCAGATCCACCCAGCCGATCAATACAAAACTGCATTCACTACCCCTTGGGGTACCTTTGCATATATTTTCATGCCTTTTGGCCTCAATAACGCTAGAGCCACTTTTCAATGCGCCATGACATACATTTTTCATGATCTGACTCAAATCATTCTTGCCTACTTGGATGATCTCACCGCTCGATCCAAGAAACACACTCAACACCTGGCTAACTTACACATGGTATTTCATAGGTGTCATCAGTACAATATCCTATTGAATCCCCCCAATTGCGTATTCTGCATCACCGCTGGATGCCTCCTTGGGTTCATCGTCTCCCAACACGGCATCACAATTGACCCCCTCAAGGTCCAAAACATCACAAAAATTCCCCCACCATGGAATTTACGCCAATTGCAAAGCCTATAGGGAAACACTAACTTTTTACGCCGCTTTGTCCTCGATTATGCCACTCGGGCACATGGTTTCCTCCACCTCTTACTTCATGATATCCCATTCCAATGGGATGAACATTCCCAAAATGATTTTGATGATCTCAAAGAGGCCCTCTCCAATGCCCCATTAATTAGTCCACCCGACTATGACCATGACTATATCCTCTACTTATCGGCCTTCGTTGTATCCCTAACAGGAGTTCTCTTCCAATTAGGGGATGACGCATGGGAGCATGTTATCTATTATGTTAGTAAAAATATTTTAGGGCCACCCTTGAAATACAATCACAAAGAGAAACTCTCCCTTGTAGTTGTCCTCAGAGTATAGAAACTGCGCCATTACATCCTACTTCGAACTACCAAGGTCGTAGCCAATTCTAACCCAATGCAATACTTTCTCAGTCACTGACAAATTAATGGAAAATTTGCCCGATGGATCATCATCCTTCAGGAGTACAACCTCACATTTTCAACACCTAAGAGTAAGAAATCCCTCATACTTGTCAAACTCATTACGACATCTCCTTCCTATACTAACAGTACCCTCGTCAATATCGACTTCCCCGACAAACATCTCTTTTACATCTCCTCTGATGATACTTGGTAGGACGACCTCCTCGTCTACCTCCGAACACAAAATTTTAGAAACCACCTCTCCAGGGATGATCGTTGATGTATTCAGCACCAGGCCCCTCTCTACCTCCTTATCGGTGATATATTATATCGCCAAGTGGCCGAAACCATACTTCGTCGATGTTTGACTATCGATGAAGCCGACCAAGTCTTGAATGACTGCAACAATGATGCTTGTGGTGGCCACCTCTCAAGGATGCCCACCACCTAGAAAATCATTCGATCAGGCTATTTTTGGCCCACATTGTTTCATGACTACATCCATGCTGTGAAGTGATGTGACAAATGTTAGCTATATGCCAACAAAGCAAGAGAACCACCTACTCTTCTCCACCCAATCATTACTACTAGCCCCTTTTGCAAATGGGGAATCGACTTCATGACTTGCAACCCCCCATATAGTAATGGAGACAAATACATCGTCATGGTAGTCGATTATTTCACCAAATGGGCCGAATCCATGCCCACCTTCAACAACACCGTTGTCACTGCAATGCATTTTTTCTTCAACCATGTCATCTCCTGCTTTCGATTCCCCCGACAGCTAGTCTCCGATCATGGGAAATACTTCAAGAATGAGATTTTCGTCGAACACTCCTCCAGGTTAGGCTTCTCCCATGATTTTTCCTCCCCATACTACCTTCATTCCAATGGATAGGTAGAAGAAGTCAACAAGGTCCTCGAAACCATGTTGTAGCGCATGGTGAACAAACATAAGACCAATTGGCACCTTATGTTATTTTCCACACTATGGGCTTATCGTACGATAGTCAAAATTGCCACGAGTTTCACACCATTTCATCTAGTCCATTGGGTCGAGGCCACTCTCCCCATTGAATGTGAAATCCCCACATTCCGCACCACTATTGATCTATTACCCGACACTGCTCCGATGGAGTAGCATTTGCTGAACTTAGAGTCACTAGATGAAGACCGTCGATCTTCATTACAGAACAATGAGGTAGCCAAAAAACGGTCAAAGGCCACCTTTGATTGCCATGTCAACCTTCTATCATTCAACGAAGGCAACCTCATCCTTGCTTAGGGTATCGCCCATGATACCTTTGGCCATGGCAAGTTCGAGTCATTATGGCATGGACCTTACATCATCCAACATTTCCTCACTAAAGGTGCTTACATCCTGGCCTCTCTCGAAGGCCACCCCCTCAAGGAACCCATTAACAGGTTGTACTTAAATAAATTTTACGCCTAAGCGTAGCCATGCTACACTAGGATTTCTCTTTTTGTAGAGTTTTTTTTTAGTCTTCTCTTTTTCCCCTATACCTTATGTCTAATCTATCATTTTTGTTATTAACAGATGCCTCCTCCATCGAACTTCCACATCGGTTATGCCAATGGAGCTAGGAATTGGACACAGAATCTCGCATTGACCGCTTGGGCCCTTTATACCCCCTCACATGAACTTCTCCACTCCAGCAGCATATGCCTGGGCTCAGCTACCAACAACCAAGAAGAGTACACAACTGTCATTGGCCTCCTTGTTGAGGCCATTCATCGCCATATTCTTCACCTTAGCATTTTACTAGATTCCCAACTCATCGTACTCTAGCTCAACAATGTGTACCGTGTACGCGATCCATGCCTCTTCCGCAAATACCTGCAAGTTAGACTTTTATCTCGACATTTTGATTCAATCACATTCACACATATTCCAAGGAAATTTAATTAAATAGTAGATAATATGGCTAACCTAGTGTTAGATTGGCATCTGTCCCACCAAGCTACCATTACAGATACATAACTCATCAATAGTCTATCATAGCATATAAATTAACCCTCATAAACAAGAAACATCATCACATGTGAACATCACAAAGATCCCAAAAGGTATATCCATATATATCAATATCGGTCAAATGTGCCATCAATGTTTACAAAAAATATTACATATACAACATCCGTAGGTAGGTGAACCACCTCACCCCTATAAATACAAAATCAGTGTCCCAACACCATATACAAAACGGGCTCACAAGCATATACATAAATAATCATACAGGGGCACTCAATGCACCTCTAAATATCCACTACCTGGTCCCCTCTCATGAGGAAGTGCCCAACCAGCTAGGGGTTCCTCAGGTCCTGGGGGCAGTAGCCCAATCATCGCCGCACCTGCTACAACTTTCCTGCGGACCATGGTATGGCACTCCATCAGAAGACCCACACACTTCTCCAGGACTCCCTCATCCTGAATATGTGACCACATTCCCTCAGGCACTCCCTGTAGTACCACCTCCAAGTGACTGAGAATATCCTCGAACTCTCCCCCGGCCCCCATCAGAGGAGCATGAGAAGACGCTGCACCTGAGTCATCATAACGACGTCTCCTGGTCGCTCTCTCATCATCAACGAGCCTCACCCCAACATCCTCTCATTGTTGTCTCTCCTCTACCCGTGGCTCTCCGCATGATGTTTTCACAGGCCCCTGACAAGCCAATACTCTAACCAACTCAACCTCACGCCCGCGAGGTTCCACATATGCACACACAACAAATAAATGATAGAATCAACATCCATCTATACATAACGAACATGATATACTATATCAAGATCAAAACATCAAATATAACATCATACCTCTGTGGTCGAACACCTCTCTAGAGGGTAGCACCATATCCAGATCATCCCGGAAGTCCACCCCAAAATATTGATACTGAATTATGATCTGTGGAATCTGTTGCCACACCTGTGCAACCTCGGCCATGAAATAATGGCCACCCTCATTAGTCACGACTCTCGCATACCCGGGGCACCTAATAAAACTCTCGCTTGCAACATGAGCACCCTCTCCAAGAACCATTCCAGCTTCCCCACCATCTTGGAGTGCAACATCAAGCCCTAGGAAAAGTGCTTACCCCCTAGTGCCCTCTGCATAATCCTCAGTTGACTCCCATTGATCCACTGAGTCATGAGAGATCCATACACCCTCACAATCATCGATGCCCCAAGGCATCCATCACCCCAATCCTCACCATAGAACCACACATGAAGTCCTCTCCTGAATAATAGGTCTGGGATGGGACAACCAACTTCCCATCCCTAGGTACCACTAGCTCAACCGGTAGCAGGGTCCCTCGAAATGGGAGCCCAGTCAAAAAGTAAACATCCTCTACAATAGAGAATGTCAGGTGCTCACCTCGCATGATGAAACACTACAAATTAAGACTCCACATGGAAATTAGGAACTGTAGAAGGTACTCCTATGCCCTCACCAATGAGCACTCAGAAAACTTCAGTGGCCCACAGGATGCCAAAGCACCATGAACAACCGACTTTTCATCTCTCACCGCCTCTCTCAGGTGGGCCCAGTCCCTCTCCCTCTAGTGGATTGGCATCATCAACTGGTATCTTGCATCCACAAAAACAAGATTTGATCAACCATCGTAACTGATAAACACACATAATCTCCAAAAAAATATTAGTTTAAACACCCTTTAGCTTTGCCTCATAGGCGCGGCCTTTTCCCACACAAACACACCCATATGCGCCTATTCATCCCATAGTCGTGCACTCATGCGCGAATGTTCACCTCACAATCACGCTCTCATGTGATTTTGTTGTCTATAAAGGGGTGCACTCATGTGCCCCTATCACACATATAAACATGCATCACATCACGCCTGTTAACCCCACAGGCGCGCACACATGCGCAACTATTAGGAAAACAATCGCTCATGGATGTGTTGTTGTGCTTTGCACAGACACACATCCCATGTGTGCCTGTTTTCCCCATTTGGGTGCCCCTATGTGTGGCTCTTCAAATTACAGTCATGCACTTGTGCACGTGAAACACTAGATCTCCTGTGCACTGGGGGGGGGGGGGNACCTTCACAAAACCCCCTTGTATGACCCTCTGTACAAGGCCTACCCAAAAAAGAACCCCTAGCTATTGTGCAGGAGGATACGACCACTAACCTGAAACTCATTGATCCTGAATCGACTGGCCCAACCTCCTAGAATCTCCAAATCTCTCCTCAAATCCCTCATCCAATCACTCTGGCAGCAGGTACAAATGAGGTGGCAATGTGGGCCCTATATCTATATATAGTCCCTTTTGCTAAACTTCCATACTCCATTCTAGGAGCTTCGAGCGTCTTTTTTTCGATCCATCTTTAGCCACGAGACCAGGATCCCGCCACCTACACAGTCACATTCCTCGGTCCACCATCCATCCTTGGCCCCCAGGGGAGTATTTTTCTCACATCATGCCCAGGTACGCATGCTTATGTTCACAATTATCAAATAACTGTTATATATTCTTTATCTTCAGATATTGTTCACATCGGGTATTTGATTTTCATGTGTGCAGGTACTTGGTCACCACAAATTAGCACAACCCTTTCAGGTATAAGATCGCTACTGGCATGTAATCATTCCCTCTGAATATCAATTGCATCTCCCAGTCACACCCTATGATATTTACCCCTAAGGTTCCCCCATCCGACTCTGCAATACTCACATGTCCATTTCATTTTAGTACTGTCACCCAGTAGCACTCTCCCCCACATGAGTTGTCCCATTATAGTCCCCTCTAGCACTTTGACACTCATCTTGTTTTCACCCCCTAGGGTCAGGACTCATCATAGTCTTCACATTCACGAGAATTAGCCGCATGCTTCTTCTCCTCATTTTGATAAACCTCCCCATAATGGACTCCTACGTAATCTCATCATGATTCTCATTTTGAATGCACCTCTGTAGTATCATTAGCCCTCCATCTCCTCCACCGTTAGTTTTCCCATCTGTATTTTATTCTCCATTCATTTTTCCTCATCAAGAAACCCACCTATGGGGACCCCAACCCCCACCTATTTTCCATGCAACTTGCACCCTCACAGGCCAAGCCATATATCACTGGGGCACCCATTTATGTATCTGTACACTCATCCCCAATTATTCTTTATTTATTTGGTAATTGTATAGAGTCTTTGTTTACAACCATTCATAGTTTTGTCGCCACCTTTGGCATCCTTCCTTTTTCAAAAAAACGCAACCCATGTCACCCTTGGTTGGGGCATCCATTACCTTCTCCTCCTATTCACATCATCCATAAAACCTGAGTATCCCACTTACCCCTAATCTTAAATTTTTTCCACTTTGTCATGCCTCTGGCACAATTTACCTCTAGTCTAGTTGTCCCCCTGACGCTAGATCTAGTTCCAGAGTTGTTGCCACTTATCATTCACCAATACCCCCAACCAAGGGTCATCTTGAGTCTCCCCATATCTTGACTATGTCCATGTTCCTCATCAGTTCCTAATTTTATCCTATAGATTTTATGGAGCCCTTTGCTTCTTGGAGTCGCGTCTCCCTTTTTGTCAACATCAACACAGTTTCCAAAAGGGAGACACTATATTGTCTCTCATTACTCTTATAATGAGGAGCCTCGGACGACACAGAGATAACCATACTTGCTCTCTGATGTCATTGACCCCCATGACATTTGACTTCAACACTTTATCATGTTGGGTGGGTCTTACTCTGCGACTATTGAAGTTGTTTTTATTTTTCGAATACCTCTAAAATTTGATCAGCTATCAATGTCTGCGTATCATCGACACTTCTGATAGGTGTCATCGCCTCTTTTCAAAGTTTTTTCACCATCTGAATGGTCCTCTGCTATTATCAACATGCCCCCGATGGTGCTGCAGTTATCTACATTCACAAACAACTTCACTTACTGTATTCCACATTTTTGAGTTACATGATGCAAGCATGGGGCATTCTCACCTTGTTTTGTTATATCTCCCTTATTCACTCCAGTTTAATTTCTTTTATTGTTCTTAGCTTAGTCTTTTTTTCATATCATATGCTTGATGTTTCTAACACTTGCATTCACTATTGTCTTGCCTAGCTAACCCAATTGGGCTTGTAAGCATCCCTATTTTGCTCATTCAGGTAACAAAAGGGGTGCAACACCGACGGTTCATACTCTCCTCGATCTTAATGGCCATTGATCTGTGGATTAACACCCAATTGGTCTATGATATCTATTTAACGAGCATGGAGGGTCATTTTTTGATGATCGATTGTGAGAAACTCTCTTGTAAAATATCTCTGTAATCTTTTTATTTGCATTAATAAACTACTCCAAGTGGTCGCGTTGGCTGGGGTCGTGGATGTTTCCCTGTAGGGGTTTTACCACATGAGAACATCGGTGTATTGATCTTTGATATGGTTATGTGAGTGGTTACTTAAGTTGTTTGTCCTCTTTTCAAGAAGATGGAAGCTTTAGAAGTAGTGATGAAGAAGCACACCATCAGTATTGATTCTACTTCTTCTTCTTCTTCTCATGGACATGCACTTTTTGCTTCTAGTTTCTCCTTCAATACAAATTCTACTTCTGATGAGTGGCTTAATGATTCCGGAGAATCTTATCATATGGCTAAGAATAGATCCATATTTTCCACTCTAAATGAATCTAACACCAAGAAAATATTTGTTGGTGATGATAGATCTCTTAGTCTTGAAGGATCTGGAATAGTTCAAGTAGAAAATGGTCATTTAAATGATGTATTATGTTCTCCAAGTCTTTCTTGTAACCTTCTATTAGTATATCAAATCACTCATTCAGGTGAAGGTAAAACTGTAGAGTTTTCACCTCACCAAGTTGTAATCAAGGATCTAAAATATCCTAAGCATGTTCTTGCAACTGGAATTGTTGATGATGTTACGAGGTTGTACAAAATTGACAAATTTGGGTCATCATCTTTTTCATTAGTTTTTGTTGCTCATAGAGATGACTTGAGCAAATTATGTCATGAGTGGTTTGTTCATCTAAACTATTGCTCATTGCAACAACTATGTAATCAACAGATGGCGACTGTTCTTCCTCTTGTTTCATGAAGAGATGGTGTTTGTGTCGGTTGTGTTCTCGAAAAACATCATCAGGACAATTTTGACAAACGTGCCTCTTGGCATGCCTCGAGTCCTTTCCATCTTGTTCAAAGTGATTTGTGTGGTCCACTTTCTTCTCCTTGTTTTTCTGGGTGCAATTATTTCTTAACTTTCATTGATGACTTTTCCAGACGTACTTAGGTTTACTTCTTAAAACTTAAGAGCGAAGATTTTGATAAGTTTTTGGCCTACAAGGCCCTTGTAGAAAAGCAATCTAGACATCAAATTCAAAGGTTAAGAACATATAATGGAGGCAAATATGTGAACAATAATTTTACAATTTACTGCACTACACAAGGAATCCAAATGCAACACATTGTTCCATATACACCACAAAAAAATGGTGTTGTTGAGAGAAAGAACCGCACATTAAAATAAATGGCTAATTGTATGATCCAATCTAAGGGATTAAGTCTAAAGTATTGGGCAGAAGCCATCAACTATGAAAATTACATAGTAAATCACACTCCCACAAAGGCTCTTAAAAATATAACACCGGAAGAAGCTTGGACTAAAATTAAACTAGATGTAATTCACTTCCGTGTATTTGGCAGTATAGCATGGGCTCACATTCTTGATCAGAAAAGGAAATCACTGCAGACTAAAAGTGAGAAGTGTATATTTGTTGGTTATTCTGAAGATTTCAAAGATTACAGAATTCTTCAATCACATTGTAATGAAATTATTATTAGAAGAGATGTTAAATTTGATGAAAATCTCTTGGCCTATGAGCCTAATTCGATGTTTATTCCTTCTTTGGCCTGCAAGCCTAATTCGGGGGTTATTCCTTCTTCATCATACGATCCATATTCAAGATTTGTGCCTCCTTATGATCTGGTTTCTTCTTCATATGATGATAATGAGGATGAAAAGCCATCTCCGCTTGCTCACCCTCCTCCAGATGAGTCCTTTGAACCGAAACCAGCACCAACTCCACTGCTTCCTAGATGGGCCTGTTCAACACGAGAAAACGCTGGTGATCTTTTCGGTGATCCTTCATATCATCATCGGACACGTTCACAGTTACAATGAGTCTCTTCTCTTTTGGCTCAAGTTTCATAAACTCATGATCTAGAGACATTTGCAGAAGCTTCAGGTCATCTAGATTGGGATACAACAATGAATGAAGAGTATCTTTCTTTAATGGAAAACGATACTTGGGATCTTGTACCTCTTCCAAAATGAAGAAAACTTGTTAGATGAAAATTTTGGAAGATTGATTGTTGTCATTTATGTCAACCCTAGTCATGGGTTTTGGACCGCAAGATTGATAAGGTATTTGGACATGAAGGAAAATGCACATGCATATACAAAACCCATGAATGGATAGTATACATCATGATATTTCCGATGGTATGTGGCATGTCACATGGATCCTCATGGTTGAGGAGAAATGATTTTTTGAAGATGACAAAGTGAATTGAAAAAGGAAGTACATGTAGGCCCTGAAAATAATTAAAGAAAATAATTACAAAATAAGAAAGTGTCAGGTCGGCCCTAATGTTAAAAGGAAGTGACATAAATGGTATAAATAAATATCATTATACATTCATTTGATACAGGTCAAATTTCAGAGGGAAGAAGAAGTAAAAGAAGGCCGGATTTCAAGGGAGGATGAAGTCTTTTGGTGATGTGTTCTAAGGTATGTTATTTTTAGGTCATATTACCATTTTTGATATAAATTTTTTTCTAGAATGATTCAGATGGTGCACTCACTATGGTATTGAGAAGACATATCAAGGTACCTCTGGTAAAAATTTCAGCTCTTGATTTGCTATAATTATGGAGATACACTCTGTGGAATATAGGATTTGTGACCAGTCCTGAAAATAGTCAATAAATAGGTGTTCTGGGTAAAACAGTCATAACTTTTTCATAAAGACTCCAAATGTAGTGGGACCACTTCCATTGGAAAGATTACGGACTGTAGTTTCTTTTGTGCGA
>ML788689.1:144211-178633 GCA_009831015.1 Picea engelmannii | reverse complement strand
TTACCTTTTAAAATCTCTTAAACCACTTTGATTACTTTGACCTTTTGGGGCTTCTAGATGACATATGAGGGTCCTCCAACTTCGTAAGGCCATAACTCTCAAACCGTGAGGAGTTATGTGACGTTATACATACCACCATAAATTTCATGACATGTAATATCCATATAGAATAGTATTATCTGAAAATATATCATAACTCATACCATTAACCATCAAACAAACTTGGGTCCATTACCCAAACCTGGGGTCGCCAACTTCTCATGGCCATAACTCTCTAACTTTGAGGAATTATGTGATGTTCCACATACCACTAGAAATGAAATGACAAGAACTATCCATATAGGATATTTTCCCTAACAAATTCACTTTCCTTCATCCCATTATTCCATAATTAAGCATGGGTTCTCTTACTCCACAAAGCGTCTTCCTGTGAGGGTTTTCACCATAAGGGGATCACTTTAGAGTTCATCCATATTTACTTCTTATCAACCATGACAAAACAATAATGAGTCATATTTACATAAAACACTATTGGGTCCATTACCCAAAATTTTGTGCTACGGGTCTTTCTTCAAGGGTTGACATCAATGACAACCAACCTTAATCAACAATATTATGGGACTCTTTATTCTTTTCTACCTATAATCAACATGATAATAGGAGCTTCGATACAGTCTTTTTGCACTTGTTTCTTTTTGAAGTATTTTGATTGTATACAGTAATTGAACAATAAGAAAATGAAATAAGTCTACTATGACCAAGAGGCACACACACACAGACATATATATATATATATATATATATATATATATATATATATATATATATATATATATATATATCAAACTATAACACTTCAGAGAAAACAATACTTAACATATATTTCTAAACAAAGGAAAGCTACAAATTCATCATGGCTATATAGTCCACTTAACTAGATTATGGTTTATATATATAATTATAAAACATTGACCATATAATGCTAAAAATAAAAGTACACAACTGAGATACATATCTGAATATTGATGTTGGGAAACAAATGGAACAAACACGTTCCTCCCAACCATAGAAACATGACAACCATGATAACTTTCTCTAATCACCCCCTACCCTGACCATGATTCCATAAGGGAAAACTGAGTAACACTCCTTAGCCACTGTTCACCTTCAAGAGTTCAGAAAACGTTTTTTCCTAACACCATATGTGATGATAACAACAAAAAAGTTCTCTTTCCTCAACATACTAAGCAACGTCCTACCTCCCACATATTTTATATATATCTCATGCCTAGGTATTTCCATTCCTTTCCCTCCTTGGGAAATTCGCAGCTTTACAAATCCCTGATTTTTAGGGGCTGCTAGTGACAAAACTCAAATTTTGACACTTGTAGAAATCAGCTCTGAGTCAAATCAAACTTGATCCTCACTCATGGAGTCATAGTCAGCTAGTTTTAACCTGGTTGTTCCATTTGTCTTCCAACATTTAATTTATTAAAAAGGTTTATGTCATCCATGTGTCCATCAAAAGATGAGAGTTGGAAAGTCAAACCTTTGTCCAAGAGTCATAAAAATAATAATTCCATATTCCCATAAATCTAAATTTGAATTTCCATAAATGGAAATTATTTTTGAATACAACTTTGAAAGTATTTACTTTTCGAATAATATGAGGATATCACATCCTATCCCCCTGAAGTATAAAATTATCCTCTTTGTTCAATCATCTCTTGGAACATAATTGGATAAGATTTCTACATATCCTCTTCCAACTCCCAAGTGGACTCTTAAGGACTAAAGTGCTTCCATTTCACTTTTACCTAGTGTTATCGGGATAATTGTTAAGTGCGGACACAAATCAATCCCCCTAGCTTCACTACGAAACTAGAACAAAACAAGACAGTACACTACTCTTTCCTTAGATTTCAATTATCAAATGAGAAATGGATCTAGAACATACCTTTTAAATATTGAATATCCAACTTTGCCAATGCAATCCAAGCTCCATCGTGAGGCTTATGGAGAAATATTTGCAAAGAAACACAAGCCAACGAAGACAAGAATAACAGAGTCTATATGATATGAAACTATTTATGTGATCAAGGAATCATACAATATGAACAAATAACATTCATATAGGAAAGAAAAGTACATATATATTAAAGAATGTGGAAGAAAGATACAACCAGATGCCTTGATGTCATCAAGTTCCTTCCAACAGTTCCTTACTTCCCACACACTTCTTGCTCCAAGGATTATGAGACCATGAATATAATAACTACTCGCAATCTATCTTGACAAAGAAAAGTCCAAAGAAACTATAATCAAGCCAAATTTCCAATCTACAAAACTCAAGCTCAAACCAATCTAACCAAGCTAACAATCTCAAAGACAAATTTCCAATCCCAAAATCTTAATCCCAAGCCAAGCTACAAAACTCAATACCAAGCCAATCTAACTTTCTCCATGAGAGATCCTCTCCTTTTATAATATGAAGAGGATAAGGTGAGGAGGTTAGGATGATCCCACTAAATCATGAAAGCGAGTAAGATCCAAACCATTCAGAGGCCACCTCATCATAGAAGCTTCTCCTTCTAGAAACATCAAGAAGATGCTCATTTTTCCCATGTACATATATTTACCCACCCTAGTTGTATTGCAGCCTGCGAAAGTTGCGCAGTCTAGCTTTAGAGAAGGATGCAAGAATCAGTCATTTGTTTGCATGTTTTACAGGCAGCATATTCTTGTCATTGATGGAGAGTACAACAATGACGATGGCTTAAGTACAGGAAGAATGTGTCAGGAGGGCACCAGAAGTATTTTGGAAGACACAACAGAGCAAGCTCGATAAGATTAGAAGAGATAGTGTAGAGTATGCATGTTTGTCATTAATGGCAAAGATCACGATCAACAGCGCAATGATAATGGCATGGAAATGGCAAGTTCAATAGTGAAGAGAAACAATGATCTTTGGATCCCATTTAGATTTCCCGATGACCATCGAATCATCAAGATTGTGGACTATCGATCTGGATCCATTTCGGAGTTTCGGATACCGGGAGTTGGAGGAATCAAGAGTCGAGATTCTTCATCACAGGAGTCCTGAAGTTGTGAAATGCAAAATGCCGAAATCCTAAAATAGGCACATCAACAAAGACTCCATTTCGGAGTTTCGGATACCGAGAGTTGGAGGAGTCAAGAGTTGAGACTCTTCATCACAGGAGTCCTGAAGTTGCGAAATGGGAAATTCCAAAATCTCGAAACAGGCACAATGAAGGCTTGTGAATTTGTGAAATGATCCTGGCCATTGAAGCCAGAGGACACATGGCGAAAGATTGGCATTTCAATGACTGAAAGGTCAAAGTAAGGAGTGCTCTAACCTCTCTAACTCATGATATTCAAAATCATGAAATAATCCTAGCTGTTGGATCGAGGATTGATCTGGACCATTGATCAGACACGACGAAGGCCCATGAAGTTTCAAAATCATGATAAGATCTGGACCGTTGGGTCCATAGGAAACGTGGCGAAAGATCATCATTTCGCTGACTGGAAAGTCAAAGGAACGAGGTTCCCTAACCTCTTGAACTCTCAATATGAGAAATCGTGAAATTCCAAAATGCGAATTTGTGAAACGTCGAAATACCTTTAGATCATTTCAGGGTTCGTGACTTGGAGTGTCGAAACACTTCCCCATAGAAATTCTGAAACGCCAAAATGTGAAACACCGAAATACCTTCAGATCATTTCGGGGTTTGTCACTTGGACTGTCAAAACACTTCATCACATAAATGTTGAAACGTCGAAATGCATTTTTGAATAAGGCTGCGGTCGCAACCAGTGGTCACATATGTGGAAGATGGAGGAAGGAGCTAATGCAACCAAGCTCGATTTCAGTTATTTCAACTTGGAGTGTTGAGACCCTTCATCATAGGAATGCCAAAATGAGAAATTGTGAAATTGCTTTATGGATAAGTGCTTGGTCACCGTCGGTGGTCACATCGTCGAAGAGATGTAGAGAAGATATCGAAGAGACAAGCTCCATTTTGAAGTTTGGGACATGGAGAGTCGAGATGACACTTCACAGAATCCTCGAAACACGAAATGTGAAATGCATGTTTAGAATTGGCCCATGGTCATAACCTATGGTCAGATCGACCAAGGCTCAAGGGAGGAGCTAGCACGAAGCTAATCTCCATTTTAGAGATCGCAACTTGGAGAGTCGAGATGCCTCACAACACAAGAATGTCGAAATGTCAAAATGCCAAAATGCGAAATGGTGAAATAAATGCAAGACCCTGCGGATTTAATCCAACAATGTTGGTTATTTGAGCATCTGACCAAAGGGATATTGTTGATCTTCATGATTAATTTTTCAGTTATGATTCAGTTAGTAGAACTGAATCATGGTTCTTGGATGGTTAGCGGTTCAAGTGCTGAAGCATTGTTCTAGGGTTTTGAGGAGTAACCAAAGGGGTTGTAGTGAATAAAAGAAACATGCAGTGACTATGTGTGGTTCGTTGTTCCAAATAAAAAATGAGTTGAAATGTAAAGAAGGGAAAATTACAGTATGCGTAGTGTGAGACCAACAATATGCGCAGAGTGAGATAAAACTCAAAGATGAGTAACAGATGAGGAATAGATAGAAGCGAGATGCAGTTTTCTTTTTGAGGCTTGAGCGAATGAAGCAGAGAAAAAGTGGAGTGGCAATGAACAACTCGGTGAACAGAACTGTGGCACGGTGAAGACCATGCAGAGGCAGTATGCATGGAGGATGAAGAAGGTGCATAGATAGTATAAATGCGTAGAACAAAGAAGAGATGGAGGCTGTTGTTGAGAGTGATTTAGGTATGTAGAAGGAGGCAGTGTGCAGCAACTAAAATACAGAGAATAGGAATGGTGCATTGAATGGACATCATGCATAGAGAATAAAAGGCAGAAGAATAGAAAACAAAAGGCATGTGTGTAGGAAGACAGTGTGGCAGACAGAGCAGTGCAGTGTAGCAGAACAATGATGAGACTGGTAAGTCATTGATGAACATTATATTACTGTAATAAGTTTCAGTAGCAAAGATTGATATTTCAGGGTGGTTGGGAGGTGCTAGGGAGGACTGTTTTCCTCAGAGGTTCAAGTGGGTGCTTGAACATAGAGATTTGGAGCTTCCATCTAGTTGCAGCTAGAGAAACCAGGGTGGCAGGGTGGTGCAGGGGAGAACTGTTGCTCTTTGTTTTACAGGTCGTTGCCTGTGTGACTGGAAGTTGGTGCTTCCATCCAGTTGGTGATGGAACACTTAGGGAGTTGTTGCTTCCTTCTAGTGGGTGATATATAAACCAGGGAGTTGGTGCTTCCTTCTAGTGGGTTCTAGAGAAACTAGGGAGTTGGTACTTCCTTCTAGTGGGTGCTAGAGAAACCATGGAGTTGGTGCTTCCTTCTAGTAGGTGCTAGAGAAAACAGAGAGTTGGTGCTCTCATCAAGTTGCATATTGGAAAACAAAGGTTGTATCCTCAGAATGAGTTGGATCTCATATGTATGATAATGTATAGAATGTAAAGATTACTTATCATACCAAGAAGAAGAGGTTTTTACCCTTTATGGGTTTCCTTAGGAAATATCTTTCTATGTATATTTCATATGTGTGACTGATGTTAAATGTTCTATTTCTGACCTCCCTACATTATTGTGATTTTCATTAAGTTCTCTGCAAAGAGTTTAAAATAATCATAATTGTTTAAGCACGATAACAACTGATTCAGCCCCCCTGTCTCAGTTGTCCAACAATTGGTATCAGAGAAGGTTCCTTTTATCTAAAGGTAGATTTGTAAGATTAAACATGACAAGTCATGAAGGGACTTCAGTCACTACACCTCCTCTGTTTGATGGAACAAGTTTTTCCTTCTGGAAGGTTAGAATGAGAACATACCTAATGGCCTTAGGTGCTGATGTTTGGGATGTAGTAGAGATTGGATACATAAAGCTTGCTATGGTAGCTTCCAAGGATGATAAGTTAGAATATATCTTTAATGCTAAGGGAATGAATGTTATCTTGAATGGACTTGCAGAAGCCGAGTTTGTAAAGGTGATGCATCTTCAAACCGCCAAAGAAATGTGGGATAAACTTATTAGTAGCTATGAATAAAATGAGAAAGTAAAATATGCCAAACTTCAAACATTTAGGTTGAAGTTTGAAAAAATAAAGATGAATGAAGATGAAACAGTTAGCAAGTATTTTTTAAGAGTTGAAGAACTTGTGAATGACATGAAGGGTCTTGGTGAGAAGATTGAAGAACTAATTTTAGTTCAAAATATTTTAAGATCTTTGCTTGATAAATTTAATCCAAAAGTCTCTGCAATAGAAGAACTAAATGATCTTAAAACTCTGTCCATTGATCAACTCCTAGGAACTTTAACTACGTATGAAATGAGAATCAACAAAGATAAATCCATTACTAGAGAAGCATCTTTTAAAGCAGACAAGGATACTGCTTCAGATTTAGATGATATTGAGGAAAAAATTGTGAGAAGGTTAAAGAAAGGATCAGAAAAATATCAAGGCAATATTCCCCTCAAATGTTTTAACTCTGGTAAGATAAGTCACTTTGCAAATAAGTTTCCACACAAGAACAAGGACTAGAAATCTGAAGGTGAAGAGAAGTACAAATCCAAAAGATTTGATAGAAAGAAAAGTTTATGTGTAAACAATGATGACTCCTTAGAAGACACCGATAGTGACTCTTCCTGTGAAGATAAGGTAAATGACTTCATGCTTATGGACAAAGAGGATTATGATAATAAAATCACAGACAATGATGATAATGATGAAGAAGTTGTGGTTGAATTGAAAAGAGAGTTGATCAACGCTTTGGAAGAGATTGACAGACTCAAACTTAAGAAGAGAAAGCAAAAACAATTGCTGATACAATTCAAGAAAGGCACTAAAAAACCCGATGAAGAATTTGCCCTGATAAAAGTGGAATTAGAAGAGGCAAAGAAAATAGAGGACATTGTTAAACAACAGTTATCAAAAAAGAAGGCAAGATCTGAAGCCCTGGAAGAAGAAGTAGTGAAAACAAGGAAAGAGTTAGAGAAGTTTCAATCCTTGTATCATCATAATCTATCAAGTATCAAAGCCTCATAAGGATTAGCCACCATTCTAAATCAGCAAAGAAATCCAAAGCTGAAAACTCGCTTGGGTTATGAAGAGGGATCAAGTAGTGGCCAGCCAAGAAACAAAGAACCCGTCAAGTTTGTCAAATCTACAACCAATGACAACAACAAACCTGCAGAAACAAAGGAAGACAATCATCTACCGAAGAGGAGTAAAGAAAAAGGTGCCAGGACTAAATCTGTAGAACAAAGAAATAATGCACTTCCTACTCAAGGAAATCATCAACATGGAAGAAATTGACCTGCTCAAAGAAGACAACCATTTTCCAGGTACCAAGGATTTTTCTATGGATATTGTTTTTTCTGTTCTAACTTTGGTCACAAAGTTGTAAACTATTCTTTAAAATTTAGATATGAGCAAGAAAGATAGTCAAGGTATAGATATCTGCCACAACAACGAATGAGACACCCTAATAAAAAACCTCGACGGATTGCAAATCACTTGATGGCTGGGAAAAGGTCACAGGTTAAGCATAACAATCGTTTTGACTCTTTAATCAACGAATCAAAATGCTACATCTGTCATAACTATGAACATAAAGCGGTTGATTGTTGCTTAAAGAACTATAAATCAGATTTGAATTCCTCTGCTGAAAATGTCAATGTTTGGAAGAAGAAAGAAAGTGATAAGTGTGAATTAGTGTTGTCAGCTCAAAGACAAAAAAAACCCTGGAATATAGATAGTAGAAGTTCCAAGCACATGACTGGAGATAAGGATAGGTTTATGCTTGTAAGGAAAATCAAAACAGGAAATGTGATCCTTGAAAATGATGAACCAGGTAAAAACAAGGATAAAGGGATGCTGACTTTAAGTAATGGAAAAGGAGATTCTCAGGATGATCTTCCTATAGATGGGATGAAACATAATTTTCTCAATGTAAGTCAAATGTGTGACATAGGATGTAAAGAGGTGGTCCTTTCCAAATATTGGAAGATAAAGTCTGTAAACTCAGGACAAGTGGTGGCTAAAAGAATAAGGACAAACAACAATGTTGATATTGAATCCTCCTCTGCAAGTAAAGAAGAAGACACAGATACAATAAAAGAATGTTCAGTTAGCATCTATCCCATGGAAGAAGAAGAAGAAGAATCATGTCATAAGATGGAAGATGATGTTTTGAAGGTTGAGAAGTCAAACACCCAAAGCATGTTCTTAAACAACTTCATGACCCTGGATAAGCTCTTGGATTGTCAGAGATCACCAAATGAAAAATCTGGTATTGGATACAATAAGGAAGAAATCAGTACTCCTATGAAACCTGATATAGGTCCTTCGTCTGTGAAAAATAAAAGTAGGTATGAGAGTGGTTGTAGCATTTTTTTCTTGTGATTGAATATGGTCATAAAAGCCTTGGATTGTATGCATCATGGAAGAAAAATGAAATTGCAGTAATAGAGATCGATGAGAATCAATGGGGAGATCCAAGGGTTATTTAAAAAGTACAAGCTACAATTACGCAGTGTTTCAGTAGGACAACAACATCTTCAACAACAACATTTTGTTTTACAAAATGATATACATGAAATCCTACAGAGATAACAAGAGGAAATACCTTGTTAGGGAAATCTAACCTTTTAGGAACAAAGGGGGGAAGTAGTTAGAAGCAGAGAGAGAAMAGTGACAGGGGGAGTCATCCAGTTATGACAAGAAAAGGTTGATGAAGGAGTCCCAGTAAGAGAGGTGAGCAGTTTTGAGTATTCTACACAGGATACAACGGAAGCTGAAGATGAACAGGTCCAAGAATCAGAAGGAGAAGATTCTGGTTTAGATACAAATATTCTCCAGGCCTCAAATAAGAGACTCCATCTTGTCAGGGGGAGTTTGTGTTGGTTTAATATCTGATACCTCCTAAAAATACTACAACGGCTCAGGGGGAGCATGTGTTCTTTGACATTGATGTCAAAGGGGGAGAAAAGAGTCTGGGTGCCTTTGTTGCCATCAATGCCAAAGGGAGAGATTGTTGGCATGTTTTATAGGAAACATATTCTTGTCATTGATGGCAAGTACAACAACGACGATGGATTAAGTACAGGAAAATTTTTCTAGGCAAGCACCAGAAGTATTTTGGAATACGCAACAGAGAAACCTCAATAAGATCAGAAGAGATAGTGCAAAATATGCATGTTTGTCATTGATGGCAAAGATCACGATCAACAACACAATGATAATGGCATGGAAATGGCAAGTTCAAAACTAAAGAGAAACAGTGATTGTTGGATCCCATTTAGATTTCCCGATGATCGTCAAATCATCAATATTGTGGACTGTTGATCTGACTCCATTTCAGAGTTTCAAATACCGGGAGTTGGAGGAGTCAAGAGTTGAGACTCTTCACCACACGAGTCCTGAAGTTATGAAATGTGAAATGCCAAAATACCGAAATAGGCACATCAACAAAGACTCCATTTCAGAGTTTCAGATACCGGGAGTTGGAGGAGTCAAGAGTTGAGACTCTTCATCACAGAAGTCCCGAAGTTGCGAAATGCGAAACGTCGAAATCCCGAAACAGGAAAAACGAAGGATCATGAATTTGTGAAATGATCCTGACCATTGAAGCCAAAGGACACATGGAGAAATATTGACATTTCGCTGACTGAAAGGTCAAAGGAAGGAGTGATCTAACCTCTCTAACTCACGATATGTGAAATCGTGAAATAATCCTAGCCGTCGGATCGAGGATTGATCTAGACCATTGATTAGACACCACGAAGGCCCATGAAGTTTTGAAATCATGAGAAGATTTGGACCGCTGGGTCCATAGGACACGTGGTGAAAGATTGTCATTTAGCTGACTGGAAATTCAAAGGAATGGGGTTACCTAACCTCTCGAACTCGCGAAATGCCAAAATGAGAAATTGCGAAATGCCGAAATACCTTCAGATCATTTCGGGGTTCATGACTTGGAGTGTCGAAACACTTCATCATAAAAATGTCGAAACACCGAAATGTGAAACACCGAAATACCTTCAGATTATTTCGAGGTTCGTGACTTGGAGTGTCAAAACACTTCATCACAAAAATGCTGAAATGCTGAAATGCATTTTCGAATAAGGTTGTGGTCACAGCCAGTGGTCACATCTGTGGACGATAGAGGAAGGAGCTAGTGCAACCAAGCTCCATTTCGGTGATTGTGACTTAGAGTGTCGAGACCCTTCATCATAGGAATGCCGAAATCAAAAATTGCAAAAGAGATTTATGGATAAGCACTTGGTCACCACCGATGGTCACATCGTCGAAGAGTTGTAGAGAAGAGCTCAAAGAAACAAGCTCTATTTCAAATTTTGGGACATGGAGAGTCGAGATGACTCTTCACAGAATCCCTGAAACGTGAAATGCGAAATGCATGTTCAGAATTGGCCCCTAGTCATAACCTATGATCACATCGATGAAGGTTCAAGGGATGAGCTAGCACAAATCTAATCTCCATTTTAGAGATCACGACTTGGATATTCGAGATGCCTCACAACACAGGAATGTCAAAATGTCGAAATGTTGAAATGTCGAAATGCGAAATGGTGAAATAAACTGAAGACCCTGCGGATTTAATCCAATGGTGTTGTTTATTTGAGCATATGATAGAAGGGCTATTGTTGATCTTCATGATTAATTGTTCAGTTACGATTCAGTTAGTAGAACCGAATCATGGTTCTTGGACAGTTGGCATTTCAGTTGCTGAAGTTGTTCTAGGGTTTTGAGGAGTAACTGAAGGGGTTGTAGTTAATAAAAGAAACATGTAGTGATTGTGTGTGGTTGGTTGTTATGAATAAAAAATGAATTGAACTGTAAAGAACGGAAAATTACAGTATGCGCAGTGTGAGACCAACAATATGCGCAGAGTGAGATAAAACTTAGAGATGAGTAACAGATGAGGAATAGACAGAAGGGAGATGCGGTTTTCTTTTTGAGGCTTGAGTGAGCGAAGCAGAGAAAAAGTGGAGTGGCAGTGAACAACGCAATGAGCAGAACTATGGCATGGTGAAGAGCATGCATAGGCACTGTGCATGGAGGATGAATAAGGTGCACAGATAGTATAAAAATGCAGAACAAAGAAGAGATGGAGGTTGTTGTTGAGAGTGATTCAGGCATGTAGAAGGAGGTAGTGTGCAACAACTAAAATACACAGAAGAGGAATGGTGCATTGAATGGACATGGTGCACAAAGAATAAAAGGTAGAAGAAAATAAAGAACAAGGCATTGTGCAAGAAGACAGTGAGGCAGACAGAGCAGGGCAGTGTAGCAGAATAGTGATGAGACTAGTAGGTCATTGATGAACATTATATCACTGTAATAAGTTTCAGTATAAAATATTGATATTTCAGGGTGGTTGGGAGGTGCTAGGGAGGACTATTGTCCTCATAGGTTCAAGTGTGTGCTTGAACACAGGGAGTTGTAGCTTCCATCTGGTTGCAGCCAGAGAAACCAGGGTGGCAGGGTGTTGCAAGGGAGAATTGTTGTTCTCTGTTTTACAGGTTGGTGCGTGTGTGACTGGAAGTTGGTTCTTCCATCCAGTTGGTGTTGGAACACTTAGGGAGTTGTTGCTTCATTCTAGTGGGTGCTAGAGAAACTAGGGAGTTGATGCTTCCTTCTAGTGGGTGCTAGAGAAACCAGGGAGTTGGTGCTTCCTTCTAGTGGATGCTAGAGAAACCAGGGAGTTGGTGCTTCCTTCTAGTGGGTGCTAGAGAAACCAGGGAGTTGGTGCTTCCTTTTAGTGGGTGCTAGAGAAACTAGGGATTTGGTGCTTCCTTCTAGTAGTTGCTAGAGAAAATAGAGAGTTGGTGCTCTCAACAAGTTGCAGCTTGCAAAATAGAGGTTGTAGACTCAAAATGAGTTGGAGCTCATATGTATGATAATGTACATAATGTAAATATTACTTATCATACCAATAAGAATAGGTTTTTACCCTTTATGGGTTTCCCTAGGAAATATCTGTCTCTGTATATTTCATATGTGTGACTGATGTCGAATGTTCTATTGCTTACCTCCCTGCATTATTGTGATTGTCATTAAGTGCTTTGCAAAGAGTTTAAAATAAGCATATTTGTTTAAGCATGGTAACAACTGATTCACCCCCCCCTCTCAGTTGTCCAACATCATTTCTATACCCTATGTATAGTGCAGCCTGCGTAAATCCTCCTTAATAGGGTTTTTACAAAGGAAAATACAATTTCTTCTCTCAAGTAAAGTTCTTCTCCCTTCTTTCTTCAGAAATTCAAGCCACTGGTCCTTGTAAAGACAAATGATAAGTTTACATCATTAATGGTCATGAGGGTGATGAAAATAATGTGTAACAGAGATCCCCCCAAATTATGAAGTTAGAACATAGTGATAGCTGGAATACTTTTTCGAGTGTGTGTAGGGAACATGGAACAGTTAGTCGGAAACCTGCAATCAAACAAGGAAATACAGTACAATAATATATCATCACTGAGGTAGGCATTCCCATACTCAAAATACAAATGACTCAAAGAATAAATGCCAACATGAAAAGATCCATGTCAATTAATACAGGTCATGGCCAGCAAACATACACTGTGGATCCATGCCATTATGACTCAAATTTGAACATAGCTACCAAAAATACATTGTGGATCTATGTGTTAAAGATTAAAATTTGAACATAGCCACGAGACATACAATGTGGATCTATGCAACAATACAATATGAATATAATCCAATGCAACATGAATCTGTCATAAAAGATCCAGGGTTTTCATATCCACCACTCTATAGTACGAATCTAACCATGAAAATACATTTGTTGAATTCGAACATGGTAGAAACCACTGGATTACTGGTCATTAATGAATACCCTTAACAAGTACGAGGGAAATCACCATTAATGTCAATGAATCCCAAGGTACTTTATTACAATCCAACGAATGTGAATTAATGAGTTGAAGTCGAACACTCGATGAAATCTTCTGATCAAGAGTCAATAATAAAAACCCACTGTTGAAAGCGAGGAAACATTCCATTGAGGCATGCAATTTCCAAGGTACCAAATAGTTTCTAAGTCTAATTCCTAGATAATGAGTTGAAGTCGATGGAAAAAGACTCATCACAAGAGGGCCTTAATGTATCCCCCATAAATGACACGAAGCGAGTAACAAGTTTTGAAGTAGATCAGAGTAACCAGTGACTCAAGACTAACTCAGGGATGGTTGAAACAATAGAAGGTTTAAGGACTATAGAAATGGTCGACACAATAGAAGGATTTCTGGATTGAAATTCTCTTTGAACATATTGATGAAATGACAATTGTCATGGAAACATTGACTCAACAATAGGGATTACAGACCAATTTTTAATCTTATAAAGGAGTATGATCAAGAGACAAGCATATTTTTCAACCTAGACAAAAAGCGAGTGAAAGGGTGTCATGTTCAAAGGTGACTCTTCCATAGAATACAGGTTTAGATACATTTCTTTCCCAATTTTTCCCCCACCATCTCTGGTGAGTACCTCTTTATTTTTACACAAGCTTGAGGAGCATAACATATGATTTAATTGTAAGCTCATCCTTTGGATGAGTCCCTCGGAGTATTTTTAACGAACCCTAGGAAAGAGTGGTTCGGTCCCATATGGGCCTTTCGATGTTTGTTTTATGAGTCCAAATAAAGAAAACTCAAGGGGTTTTTCATGTTTAAAGAGTCTAAAAACACTTAAAGCGAACTCCAAAAGTTCATTTTTCGTAAGGTAGTCTGATGAGACCAAAAAAGAGATAAACTATCTCTCAACATACGTTCTTTCTAATACTTTAATAAGCACGAAGAGAACAATATCACTCGACAATCGTTTCATGTTTAGAGAGTCTGAAAAGAGCTTAAAGGGAACTCCAGGGGGTTCCTTTTTCATATAACATTTACAAGTCTAAAAAAGTGATAAAATTATACTCAGTTGCATTCTCATGTATTTACGAGCACGAGAAAGAACAAAGACTAAGCTCGGTAACTTATTCTCATGTATTTACGAGCATGAGAAAGAACAAAGACTAAGCTCAGTAAATTATTCTCATGTATTTACGAGCATGAAAAAGAACAAAGACTAAGCTTGGTAACTTATTTTCATGTATTTACGAGCATGAGAAAGAACAAAGACTAAGCTCAGGATTGTTTTCATTTTTACGCAAGATTCAAAACAAAACAAAACTATGCTTGGAATAGATTTTGTTTTTTCACAAGATTAAAAGTAAACAAAACTATGCTTGGACCTAGTTTCATTTTTACACAAGCTCGAACCAGAGGAAACTATGCTTGAGGTAGGTGGTTTCATTTTTACACAAGCTTGAACCAGAAAAAACTATCCTTGGACTTCCCAACGCATAAACTAGGGATTGTTGATACTTAGCCCCCAACTTAGGAAGCTAGCGGCCTAACTTCAACATGAAGTCCAGAGGTTGAAAGCATTTCCCCCCAAGCTTCATCTCATCCAACTACAAAGGAGAATGAAATGAAGCTTCAAATACTAGATGAAGGACATGACTCAAACAAAAATGGGGAACAAACTATTTTATTTTTTAACGAGCTTGACACGGGAATAAGAACTATGCTCAAGAATCCAAGTTCAATCCCCAAACCTCTATTTCATTTTTTAACGAGCTTGACACAGAAACAGGAACTATGCTCGTAAGATCTGTTTCATTTTTTAACGAGGTTGACATAGAGACAGGAACTATCCTCACAAGCTCTGTTTCATTTTTTAATGAGGTTTCTACAGAGACGCGAAAAACTATCCTCGCAGTTGGTTTCATTTTTTAAATGAGCTTGAAATTAGAAAACCATGCTCACAGTTGGTTTCATTTTTTAATGAGCTTGAAATCAGAAAAGCATGCTCAAGGATGGTTTCATTTTTTAATGAGCTTGAAATCAGAAAACCATGCTCAAAGACTCTCCTCTTGATCATGGCTTCCAAGAATAAAATGCTCTGGAAGGACACCATGGCAAGGGACAAAACTCAGTCATGGCTTCCAAGAGATCTTCACTGGATAGAAGAGACACACTCTGTAAGGACACCATGTCGAGGGTTGCAATAGGGGTAAGGAGATCAAGCTCAAAATACCCTGTCGAAGAGATCACCATGTCAACTACTGGATCCAAGTCATCGTCATTGGCAGTGGAAGGCATGGGAGACAATGCCACATAATTGACCTGTGGTAGGGGTGATACTGACTACATATATGAACCATTCAGGGAGTTCATCGAGTTGAATTCAGGGCCAAAAAATGAAATTTGATCAATAGTCACCATTCTTCCATCATGTGGGAAAGATATCACACGAAAAATGGTCAACACAATAGATTTCATGGAATAGACATAATATCTCCCAAGGAGTAAATCGAAATCCAAGGGGTCTTGGACTACCATGAAATCAACAAAGATAGTTTTCCCTCCCAAAGTTATAGGAAATTGAGGAAGGGTCCCTAAAGGTTGACTGGTTCTTCTGTTAAAAGCTAATAGATTTTGCATAACCGACGCAAGCTGAGGATAACCCAAATCTTTCCAAGCAATAGAGGACAAAATAGTAACGGACGAACCTTTGTCTATCATCATCTATGGAACGTCCCGACCACAAACCTATATTGTAATCTTGAAAGGAATGTGAGAGGGAAGACAAGGTCCAGTTAGCACACCCCAATTAAAAAGGATGTCATCGTTACTTGGAGGGGGTTTCATGGGAGGAGGTGGAATGGATCCTAGCATGGTAGATTTTGTATCAACGAGAAAAACATGGGCAATATCGGGTTTAATCTCTAGAAGGAGAGTACGCTCAACTAATAATGACATCAAATCGACTACTTGGGTTTCATTCTCCAAGGGGAGAATGGGGTCAATAGGTGGAAATGGATCAACCGCTTGGGTTTCACTCTCTGGCAGAAGAGTGGGATTGACCGAGGATGGGATCAGATCAACCACTTTGTCAGCTAGTTCAACTAAGGACGTGACCATATTGACTAAATGATCAACCAGATTAACCAATGAAGGGGTCGGATTGATCATTCCATCAACTACAGGTGGATCGAGAGTAATCTTGTGATAAGCAACTGGAAGTTGAGGTTGTGAAACAATCATGTATTCTAGTAATTTCAAGGCTTCATCCATACAAGGGAAAAGGTGAGTTTCGTGACTCCCTCTACATAACATACACGGGAACTTGACTCTACTTTTCTTCTTCCCAACGGTATCTTGACTAGTTGACGGGAGGTCATCAACATGTTGTTCAAAGGCTGGAAAGACGGGTTGGCAAGGGTGCGTAGTCCATGCTTCTATAACCTTGGATAGACTAGGAAAATCCTTAATAATATGGCTACCCTTACAAAGCCTGAAAGGGTACTTGGGCTTGTGGGTTGTTTGGGTGATCTTGACATCATCAACACTCCCAACATGATTAATAGTAACTAGTTGTTTTCCAACATGTCTGGAAGTGGTTGGAAGTGTGGATTATTGCTTATTTTTCTTATTCTTATTCTTCCTTTTCTTATTATTCTTATTCACCGGGTTACTAGCTTTAGATATTTCACTCGACAAAGAAGATGAAACGGAAGAAGACCTTGCAAATGAAGAAGGCGAAGGGGATCTTACCAGTGAATAAGGAAAAGGATCAACATGAGGTTGATGTTATTAGGGGAAAGTGCTTACAACCAAAGCACTAGCGGCATTCAATATTGCCTGAGTGGAAAAGAACCATACCGGTAATCCAATTGTGAGAACTGGAAGGCTCAAAGTAGTGATGTGAGGAGGACCAATGTTATTGTAAGAAGGAAAAACAAAAGGTTCCCCTGGAGCAGGGGTTCCTTCATTAGTCATTCTGGGAACTGATGCCATTAAACATAGATCCAACCTAGAGTATTCTAGGGAAAACAAACAACACACACTAAAAATCTAGGAAGCAAGCAAACAAACAAAACCTTCTCACAATGAAGACACTAGTTGGTGATGAAATCCAATATCTTGAGAACAATGTAAGAAGGGGATGAGATAGAGTGGGTGGAAAAGTTACGTTGACAACTTTCTTAATGGAATTACACCCTAGTGAAAGCTCCCACACATAATCATGGGTATACCCTCCAAGGAGCACGAGTGAGTTTGGCCAACGTCGATTCCAGGTATCATGAAGACTTGCCCCTCCACAGTCACCTCGTGTAAAGAACCTAAAGAAAAGGCCAGTAAGGTTACCAACTACAACAAATATGCCTAGGGAAACAATTGATAATCGATCCAGGCGCAAATTTAGGGTATCTAGCCCAAAATTAACTTGAGAGGATTCCACTCATCATTGTGGGTATACCTTCAAGCGACCCCCATAATACACACAATCTCTACACCAAGACCAACAAAGCAGGGTGAGTAACTTTTCCAATCTCAATCCGACCTTAGGTTTGACCCTTGTGTGAGAAGGGCTTCCCAGGACAAAATGTAGCAATTGGATTTCATCGCTCCCTAATGAAATATTCTATGTTTGTTTACAACTTTGGAAATTTATCTTTCACACCTATTCCAAATCCCTACAACTAATCTAATGTAGGTTTGCTACCAGAAAATATAAAAATGTCTAATCAATTTTTATAAACTCTTTATTTTAAGGCTAGTGTTACTCAAGAGGAAAATGGTGTGGACTAAATGATGTTTTGACCGACTCTAAACAATGCAAAATAAATGAGAATGCAAATATTTCATTTCGATGAAAGCTATATTAAGAGAAGGAGAAAATGTTTATCATTCTCAGATGCACAATGTCCCAATTTTTTTTATTAAACTCATCAATATCAAGATTCTCAAGAAATAAGAAAAAGAGACTGTACACCAATACATGATTCTTGTGCCCCCCCCCCCGGACCCTGAGGGGGAAAAAATTTAGAATTCAAGACTAAAAAATACCAAAAACCATGCAATTTCTCTACTTCAAATGAAAATATTCCCCCAATCTAATGTAAAGAAAGAAATTAAATCTTTTTTTTGTTTCAAAGATAGATAAAAGCAATAGATAACTTATTCAAAACAAAAGTAACCCAAACAAATTTTGTCTTTTAACACGAGTTATTCAGAAAAAAGAAGTGTTCTTTTCACTAAACAATTCTAAAGAAAAAACAATGCTTTGTAACTGAAAGACACTCAAAGCAAGAGACCAAATATTTCAAAAGAAAACAAAGAAAAGGTGGTGACAAGAAGCTCAAAAAATGTCAAGAAGATTGTAAATAGATCATAATCAAACCCAAAAATTCACCCCAAAACCAAATCGAAGACCTTGGTAAGGAAAAACCATCAAAAATCAAAATATTCTCAATCACCACAGTATGTAGACTAACACAATGTGTCAATCCTTGGTTTTCATAGGATAGATATGCATAGGATGCAGAAATTCCACACTGGTCTAAATAGAGAGGGTGCGGCGATCCTATATTGCCACACTGTCCCTCAAAGCAAGGTGCGAAAATTAAATAAAAAATGGAAAAAATAAACAATATGAAGGTTTTCCAAATTTAAATAGTCAAAGAGTCAATTTGGATCTCCTTGTGACTCAGAAAATAGAACCTAGGCAATCAAAGAAAGAAAGAAAGACAAACTAGGAAAATAATCCGTTCCCCAATGGAGTCGCCAATTTTGTTATCAGGCTAATTGTTAAGTGCAGACGCAAATCAATCCCCCTAGCTTCAGTACGAAACTAGAGCAAAACAAGACAACACACTACTCTTTCCTTATATTTCAATTATCAAATGAGAAATGGATCTAGAATATACCTTTTAAATATTGAAGATCTAACTTCACCAGTGCAATCCAAGCTCTGTCGCGAGGCTTATGGAGAAATATCTGCAAAGAAACACAAGCCAACAAAGATAAGAATAACAGAGTCTATTTGATATGGAACTATGTACGTGATCATGGAATCATACAATATGACCAAATAACATTGATATAGGAAATAAAAGTATATATGTATTAAATAATGTGGAAGAAAGATACAACCAGATGCCTTGATGTTGTTAGGTTCCTTCCAATAGTTCCTTACTTCCCACACACTTCTTGCTCCAAGGATTCTGAGACCATGGATCTGATAGCTACTCACAATATATCTTAACAAAGAAAAGTCCAAAGCCACTATAATCAAGCCAAATTTTCAATCTACAAAACTCAAGCTCAAGCCAATCTAACCAAGCTAACAATCTCAAAGCCAAATTTCCAATCCCAAGCCAAGCTACAAAACTCAATAACAAGCCAATCTAACTTTCTCCATGAGAACTCCTCTCCTTTTATAAGATGAAGAGGATAAGGTGAGGAGGTTAGGATGATCCCACTAAATCATGAATGTGGGTAAGATCAAAACTCTTCAGAGGCCACCTCACCATAGAAGATTCTCCTTCTAGAAACATCGAGAAGATGCTTGTTTTTCCCACGTACAAGAATTTATGCACCCTAGCTATAGTGCAACCTGAAGAAACGTCACAATCTAGATTGATAGTAGTATGCATAAATCAGGCATCTACATAGCCTTTGTATAATGCAACCTACTAAAATCCTCTTTAATAGGGTTTTTACAAAGGAAAATACAATTTCTTCTCTCAGGTAAACTTCTTCTCCCTTCTTTCTTCAAGCATTTAGGCCACCGATCCTTCTAAATACAAAGGATAAGTTTACATCATTAAAGGTCATGAGGGTGACAAAAATAATGTGTAAAACTTAGGGGAGGGCTCTGTTCCGAAGTATTGTTTCTTTCCTATCCAGAATACATAGAGGTTCTTCTTGGAACTCTCCTTCTGGTTCCATCTGCACCATCTTCCAATCAATGATGTGAGTAGGATCATGAATATATCTTTTCAATAATGAAACATGAAAAACATTATGAAATTTTAAATTTTCATGAAGTGCCAATTGATACGCCATTGGTATGATTCGAGTTAAGATCTCAAAAGGACCACAAAACCTTGGCATCAATTTGGAACATATTCCTAACTTTAGGGTGATTCTCCTTGGTTTCAATTTTAGATAAACGTGGTCCCAAATTTTGAATTCCTGATGTCTCCTTTTTAGATCTTCATATCTTTTTTGATGATCTTTTGCCTCTTTCAAGTTCTGATGTACCCTTTTTACCATTCTCTCCATTTCTTGGAGCATTTATGGTCCAACCATAATCATGTCGACTGGATTATCCCAACTGATCAGGCCTGTGCATTTCCTTACGTATAAAACTTCCAAGGCACTCATCTTAGCTAAGGCTTAATACTCATTATTGTATGTGAATTCAACTAGGTGTAGATAGTCTTCACACTTAGTTGGTTTTGTCCTTACATACATTCGTAACATGTCTTTAATAATTTGATTTGTTCGTCTTGTTTTCCCATCTATTTGTCTATGGTAACTTGTGCTGAAATTCATATTAGTACCCAAACTTGAAAATAATTATTTCCAAAAACTGGATGTGAATTTGACATCTCTATTTGAAATCACCATCTTAGGAATACCATGCAATCTAAAAATTTATTTCATAAAATATTTAGTGATATTAATTACCTTGTAAGTAGATTTCACAAGTATAAAATGTGCAGATTTACATAGTTTATCAATCATTACCATAATTGAGTCATTTTTTCTTTGAGTCTTAGGCAAACCTATGATGAAGTCAATCGAAATAATTTCCCATTTCCATTCGACTATAGGGATAGGTTGTAACATACCTTTTGGATGTTTATGCTCAACCATTACATGTTGACAATCTAAACATTTAGACAAGTATTCAACTACATCATTTTTTATGTTTAGACAATATACAAACACATCTCTAAACCCATGGGGAACTGTAAAGTCTTCCAAGCTTGGTTTTCTTTATTTTTCTAAGAGATTAATTACTTGAATAGAATATACTTGGAAACCCTTATTAATACATTCATTGGATTACATTGTTGATATTTTCCTAACAGAAACTAGTTTTTTTATTCCTTGTATTGTTCTAACTATATTACTTTCATCCTTGTACATGAATGAATTTTCATAAAAAATTAATATCACTTTATGTTTTTCTAACCAATCCATTCTAATAATTAGATCATAAGACCCTAAAGGTAATACACTCATATTTAACTTTGTATTCTGACCATTTGTACTGAGTTCACAATTAGAAATAAATTATGTTACCTTTCTTTTGGTCCTCGTTGCTAGTTGTACTAACTAATATTTAGCATGTTTTAACTTCTTTGACTTGTTTAATTATACTAAAGCTTGAGAAATATAACTCAGACTAGCTCATGGGTCAATTAGTATAGAAACATTTTTGTAATGAATTTTACCTTCAACTTCCACAATAGTGGATTGATGATCTGCTTGTCTACCATCCAAAGATGCATTGATCTTATGCACGATTTTGCCAATATCTCCAACTGTTGAATCCTATTGAATATTTTGGAATGAAGTGCTTGTTGATGGGTTTAAGCATGGACAATTTCTCTGTAGGTGGGCTTCTCCACAGTCCCAACATTTCAATGGTTCTTTTGGGTTGCCCCCTACCTTCTTGAATCCCAAATTAACTGGTTTATTCCCCCCTTGAGTATGTTGTGTGTTAGAATGATAGTCCATCCATTGAAATCATTTTTCCATGTTACAAAAAGGGGTTGGTTGGAAACCTTTCTTACACTGATTCATTTTATCCTATTTCTTATCTTTCCATGCCTTGGGAATTTCAGATCTTTGTTTATACTATTCATAGCACATTCTAGCCTTCCTAAACACCTCATTTAAGGACTTAATATTATCCAATTCAATTCTTTCCTTATATGACTATGGTAGACAACTTAAGAACCTTTGCCTTATCTTCTTTGATATAAGGCACAAACCTCAATAGATCTAGGAATTTATTAATTAGATCATCCATAACCATTTCTCCTAGTCACATTTCGTTGAATTCTTAGTCTTTCTTTCGTAATAACTTTCTGATAAGTATTGTTTCTTGAAATACTTTTTGAATTCTGACCATTCCACTCATTTTTCTTTCAATCCTTTCACTAGCTTCAGGTCTTGCCACCAGATAATAGCTTTCCCATTTAAGTTATAAATGGCCATTCTAACCTTCATATTACTAGAGTAATTATAAATCTAAAAGTATTTCTTAATGTCTAATATCCATGCTTCAACTTCCTCACCAATATTTGATTCTCTATGGAAGGTGGAGGGTTTTATTTTTTCGAATTCACCTTCGAGGCGGTCCACTTGTTTTCTTTTCCTTCCCGTAGATGCCTTGTTTTTTGTCATGCATGTGTCTTCGGATGAGCTATCTTCCTTTTTTGTTTTGTGACTAGAATTCTCTGAGGAATTTTTGTTGATTCTTCCTCCCTCTCGTTATCTTTTGGACTCTTCTTTGTTACTATACTACATAGAAACATTTAATTTATTTCAACTAATCTTCTTGAGTGTTGGGGCTCAGAAATGTCCTATTTTCATCTACCTTTCCCTTCATTATTCTTCACATTTCATCACCCCATTAACCTTTCATGATATCATTTCCATAAATATACTTGGGTTTCACCTTATTGTTCTCCACTTTATTCATTTTAGTATTAAAAGAGAATTTGTGATTAAATGCTAGAAAATTGACATGTTTTCATATATATCTCAAAAATGTGTGAGCTTTGTAATGTGTAGGAATATATGAAGGATTAATTCAAAAGGACTTATCGAATACTCCCTCCACCATTTCAATCTTTGAGGAGATAATTCAAGCCCATTCCAAGGAAAAGATCATGGAGATTTGGTTGGAATATATTATCCAATATATATGAGAGATATGTGTGAGGATTTGAAGGTATTATATTTTGTAATAATGGGAAATAGGTTGGGAGAAAAGTGGATCTGTAATAATGAGATGGTTATCTTATCTTCAAGGCTCTCATGTATAAAAAAGAGTGCTATCTCTTCATGAGAATTGAGTTAGATTATGTAATTAGAATTAGAGTAGTCATTAGGATTCGAAAGAGAAAGGGATTCTTAGCTTTGATTCATGGTTTTGGTTTTCATGCTTTCATTATTCTTTTATAAAGATTGATTTGATTATTGTAATATAAGATTGCTTCATTGGTGAGATCTCACATATGTTATTGTGTCATTCAACTCTTCACATGTTGTACTTGTTTTTCCTTCATGTAGTTCTCCATTTCTAGATTAATTCCATTTACGCAATTTCCCATTCTTAGAGTAATTTCATTTACGCAACTAGATTAATTCAATTTTAGTCATTTGTTAGATTAATGATTGAATTCCAGTCGTGTGTTAGATTAATGATTCAATGTAAGTCATGTGTTATATTAATGATTCAATTTCAATTGTAGCTTAAACATTAGATTAGATTAGTCCCGCTTCAATCTTGCATATAATTTGCGTGTGCTTCATCAGTTTACGAACCCCGGGTTGACAAATTAGATAGTTGGGAAAGTACTACAACTCAATTAATACAACATTAGTTTGGCCCAATATAACGACAGTCATTCCCTTGTCACGATTGTTGTTCCTTTTGCTGTTCATTTGAACCGAACGATTGTTGTTCCTTTTGTTACAATTGTTGTCCCTTTGCAGGGGTTGCATCTCTGGAGGACAATATTGAAACAGAAGGTAAGAACCTACGTAGGCGACAAGTAAAACACTTGTGCCAACGCCTACCTTTGGATGATGCATAGAGGTTATATTTTAGGACATCTTTTGAGCCCAACATTTTGGCGTTGTTGTCGAGGAAGGATGATGGATTGACGTATTAGTTTATTTTTCATTTTAATTCATGCATGTGTGATCTAAACGTGTTGGTAAGGGGTCATAGAATCTTATGAAAGGAGACTCCTCATGTTCTCCCTACCAACTAGATAGAAGTAATTTAAATTTCTACAAGATTAGTTTAATTTTTGCAAGTGTGATCTAGACATGTTGGTAAGGGGACATAGAAGCTCGTGAGAGGAGACTTCTCATGTTCTCCCTACCAACTAGGTAGAATTAATTTCAATTTTTGCAAATTTCAATTTTTGCAAGATTAGTTTCAATTTCTAGTTTACCTTAAAATAAAACTTTAAAACAAAATCTTTCTAGTTTACTTTTTTTTTTTTTTTCTAGTTTATTTAGGAATAATCACATTTATAAAAATAAATAAATAACTCAAATCAAACATTCTAAAAATAAAAAATTGCAAATGGATTTTTACATTTCCTAATAACATCATTAGAATCATGATTTTTATCTTTTTATGCTAAAATTATTGTGAAGTCACTTCACCGGGTATTCATGAAGAGGATTGTAAAAACTGTATTATCACCAACCAGTAAAAACGCATTTCATTTTTTCATTTGGTTGATAATATTAGTATTAATTTCTGCACTTTATGTTTTCGATATTCTCACACTATTTGTTGCAAATTAGTGCTAACATTTTTCAGGTTGAAAGACGATCAAATTTGTTGTTGAAGTAATTTTCAAAGATCACAAAACTTTTGAAACAAAAAAAAAAAAACATTTCCTATTGACTTCTTGAAGGAGTTGATTCTTGTCTTACACATCATGGTGTTTGTTGTTACACATAAACCTTTTCATAAACCCATTTTCATCATGAATATCTTCCTCCATTTCTCCTTCAAAGAAGATTGGTCATCCCTGTGTTGAAGCCCATCTTCCATTGAATTATCCTTCATGACTTCGCATACACCTATCTTTTTGAGTCGCATACATCTATTTATCTTTTTTAGTTCATTTTTCCTTGTTAATAAAACTATCCAGATCCCTTTCCATGACTACATTGCCTTGCCATACACACTGTTACTACTGAGATATTTTCCTTTATAGTCCTACCACTCGTTTTTTATCACAACTCACATTGACTGATGTGGGATTCCTTAAGGCCCACCTTTCAACAAGTCTTTCCCCATCGACCTCAACACGTTATCTGGGGTATAGACTAGAGTCCATTTTGAGTACCTAGAGGCTTGCATGCCTTAATGGAAAGTTCTCTTGCTGAAAATCATGGGAATACATCCCACATTTAAATGCATACAATAACCCCACTAAAACATTATGTTACATTATACACATGTGTTTAAACATTTATTCATTTGAAATATGTTACATGGACATTACAACAGGGTTAAAGTGGTTCTTTAAAGTGATAAGGTGGATCCCAAATCACACCTGTACTTTGGATGTTAAGGCTTGCCAACATTTAAGGTAGAACAAGTCCATTAATGGAGTAACTACCCTACGTCCTGACACATCATAAAACCACCCAATGTGGGTTCTCCACTTCAATCAACTTCACATGGCAGTGGGTAGCATCCTCTATCATCCTTTAAGTCATGGACAATGTGTTCAAGATGCCATTACTTTCCATCTCAATCGTTGTTTTCTTGTCTTCTTTTAGTAATATTCCTCACTGTGTTTCTCCTGGTGACCGACTATCCAGATGGAATTCGGCCCTAAGTGGGGTGAGGCAACAACACAATGGAAGGATTTTTATGAATAGGTAAGAGCCTTTACATGCTAGGCAAAAAAGTTTAAATAGTTTTCTTCAGGTGCAAAGTATTTCTCTGTTGGATTTTTGAACCGCATTTCTATATTATGCTCTTCTTTGTTTTTAGGGTTGAACCCATTTTCTGGTGCTATGCTCGGCATTAGTTTGTACTTCCCTCACAGTTCAAAATCCAAGGATGAGACCCTACTGCAAGAATACTTGCGCTCGCCTATATAATTTTCTTTTGATTTTTTATCGTACTTGGTTTGGGATCTGTAGAGACTATTGTAATGTCTCTATAATGAATAAAAAGTAGGATAAGGATTCTGTAATAAGGATGAAGAATAAATGTTTTCTTCACATATAAGGTTTCCCTCTTAACCTTGTTGATAGTCAATTACAAAACTGTCAAGGGGAAATCTCCTAGACCGCTTGTCAAAGTCATTGATGAGTTTTCTTAATATCCATTTGTAAAGGCCAAGAATCTTGGCGTTGGAGGTATTACTATCTATGTTGGGAGAACATTGATGGTATAACTTCATTAACATATGTTCTCTACCCCCTGTGACTATTAATATATAACTTGGTGATTTAGGGTAAGGATATTTTCTACTCTGCCTGGAAGTGTTAATAGACTTATTCACTTAAAAACTAAAACCGTCTCTGAACCGCACACATTGTATTGTTTAAAATTCCTCATATAAACATTTCCATACAACCGAAACTTGAATTGAATGCCATGTTTCTATAAAAGGAAGGTTTTACTCATTAATTCTTCAATGAATACTAAAACCTGCCCTCAATCGAGGTATCCTCCTGCTGTAATCACAATGAAATGGTTTTTGCAGAGGTCTTCATGTGTTATTTTACTGTCATATGATAAAAAATTAATTAGGTTTACAAGAATACAAGTCATGTAAACTCAACCACAACCCTTTTGTGTTTTTTTGTAAATGCTTCTCGGATTTTACTCTCTTACTACAACTATTTATCTCTAAGAATTACTTAATCTCCCTCTATAATTATTCATCGATATTTAATCTCCCAATTTAGAATTTCCATCTGGGTATCATTATTGAAGATTTGTCTCGATTACACTTATTGCTATATATATAGTTTATTCATTGAGTAATTCGATTATTCCAATTGGAAATTCTGTCTGTGTATTGTGAGGAAAAACTATTAGTAGTTATGTCTCAAAAATCTTACTAACTATGCATTTTTTTTTGTTAATAATTCTCCATAAATTACCTCTGTCATTGGGTTTTCTGTAATGAATTTCGATAAATTACTTCTATGTAATCCCTTCGATGAATTACAGTGTAATATTTAAATTATCTCAGTGATTATCCTCTGTCGTTTTAACATCTGTAGACTGTAAGATATAAATTTACTTACTATAGCTACCTCTCTTACATTATTTATTAAAATGTTTCTTCTCTTTGATTACATTATGTAATTCCATTTTAATTTATCTCTGTATTTTATATTTTAAAGATTTTAGAGAGAATGTACATGATTTACGAAAGAAACAAAAAATTATTAATGTCATTTTTTCTCTCTTTAAATCATAAGTTTAATTTCACATAGATATATTTTGATGATGGGTGTAACAACCCTAGGTGGATACATGCTTAGGGATTATTAAGTAAAATTTATTAGATAATTAATTGTCCTAATATGGTTTTAATTAAACAATGATTAGTATTAATAATATTAATTGATTATTTATTTATTAATTAATTGTTTTTAACTTTTGATTAATTAATTAATTAATTAAGTATTACATATCACACTCAATGATATTGGTAATAATTTAAAGGGGGCTTAATAATTTAAATTGTTTAATTAAAATGCTTTACGTATGCGGGAGGGGATAAGGCATTAAAGAAATGGATAAGATATTAATGAAGGGGGGATAAGGCATTAAAGAATGGGATAAGATATTAAAGGGGGAGATAAGGAAATTAATGAGGGGGAGGAGAGTCGGTGAAGGAGGGATAAGGAAGGGAAGGAGTTGGAAGAGGGGTATTCTACGGAGGTTGGGAATGGATTTTGGGAGCTCTGGGATTTGCAGAGAGAGAGGTGAAATTTTGTGAGTGGATTGATACAGTGCACCAGAGTTGCTGGGGGTTTTGGGCACAGGGGCCAGGATATCCGTTGATATCCTGGAGCTAGGGAGCTACCTAGTTGGCAGGGAGGAATGGTTTTGGGCAGTGTTCATAAGCGATCAAGGAGGCAAGTTGCGGACAACAGGAGAGATAATAGCATCAGGTTCATGTATTTATTTCAAATCTATGCATTTTTTTAATTAGATATTAAATTTATTATTCATTGATAAATTTACATGCATAAGTGTTAAAATATTTTGGAATTATTGAACTTTCATAAACCTAGTAGAAATTACTGTATTGTTGGTAGAATTACTAGATGTTAAATTAAAACCGACCATTACATTTGGTATCAGATCCCTGGTTCAAATCTGGAACCAAGGGCCTAAATAAGGGGTTTAGTTATAGTAAATCCCTAAATAAAATGTATTTGGGTGAATAAAAAAAAATTTGGGCCTTAAGGGCCAAAACTCCAGCCATGCTTAACCTACACACAAAACATAGAAACTTTAATAAAAATAAAAATAAAATAAATAAATGCAATATGAATTTACTATAGTAAAACAAGAAACTAGGGTTTCAATTAGTAGGGCTCATAAACAAACAATACCTAATGAGGTTAACAATCACCTAGCCTAATGAGATCATGTTTGTTTATAAATATATTAGAGCTTTTATAACAATCACCTTACCATATGTATAAATCACATCAAGCTACATTAAACCATTCTCAATACTTAGTCGTTACTAATCCCTTTTCCTTCGCGTTTCCTCCATTTTTAACCAAAATTGTGCTTAAATCTATTTTCATACTCGTGTCAATGAAAATAGCCATAAGAGAATAATGTCTTGTATTATCATAATAATTTACTAATTGCAAGATGAATATACCTATTTGTTTCCTAAATGATCGAATATCCCTATTTTATAATGTATTTTATAACACACCTTGAAATAAATTTTATGAATATAAACTCTTCTCCTTAAATGATGATCCAATATACCTATTTTAAAATGCATTTTATAATGCCTTGAAATAATATAATTTTATGAATATAAACTCCTAATTCATAAACTCTTATCCTTCAATAATGTTAGTTTATTCTCACAAAGCCTTCTCTCTATTATTTTTTAACAAAATACTTCGTTTATGGACAAACACATCCGACAAGCGGAGTGCAAGCATGGGGAAGCATGGGGAGTATAATGACTCTGCCAAACTTATTACAAAATTTCTCGCTAAAGATAAAGCTAAAGCTAAAGATAAACTGCCAAAAGAGTATCCTGACCTGAAACTGCATAAAATTGTACTGACCTGAAATGACAACAAAAACCACTAAACTAACGAGGCTTGTGATGTGTATTCCATTATCGGGCGCTAATATTAGTTGATTTTCCAATCCACCCAGAATGAATGTCCACCGTTGAAAGTTGGATGGACACTTGCGTGCTGAGAATAAAATGATATGGTGCGGTTGTTACAAAGTCCCACCAAACCACATACCTACCCACCAAAACAACCACTGACAGAAACGCACATTCATCCTGAAGCCACTGGCATGGGTAGCCCTCTTTGCATCACGTTTCCAACTAAATATATTCAAGCAACCTCGACAACAATTTAAATTCGATTAAATAATCATTAAAATTTGCAAGGTACGAGCCAGCTCTGAGTCCCGACATTTAAAAAAAGACCAGGGCGGTCATGCATAAGTGATAAAAAAGGCGAGGGGATTTTTAAAATGCACAGCAAAAGCCAATGAATTGCCCAACGTTAGGAAGGATCTGAGAATATCATTTAAGATGGACCTAAAAGGATGCAGGTAATTGATAATGTGACGATGTGAAATCGGTGCGAAAGGATCCGCATCTGCGACACCCAGCCCCGGACAACCAGTCCTCGTTCCTGGGTTCGAGTCTCGAAACCCTCAGGAAGGAGATCCCGGGGATTCTCCAAGTACTGCGGAGCATGCAACGACCAGAGGAATGGGAGCCCACTCGCCCTGGAGCAACAATGAACTCGTCCCTCTGATAGATTAATATGCCTAGTATTCAAAGTAATGCGCCCAGGTTGAAAGAATCAACTCCCACCAGTCTACAAGTCGATCCACTCTCACACATTCTCCCTTAAGAACATAAATATGACCCAACACCCAATTTTTAGCTCTCAGTATCATGCCCAGCCGCTTAACTTTCATCTCCTGCTCTTCTCGGACACAACTTAAACATGAGAGATTTACAGGAAAAATTATGGTTACAAGTGTGAGTGGAAGACTTGTAGGAGGACGTGGGACTGGTGTGCTTGAGCGCCATGGGTTTGATCAGTCTCAGTTTGACGCTACTCCAAGTGCAGAAAAAGGTGGAGAAATCGGTAAGGTAAGGGAAAAGCGAGGTACTGCGAGGTTTGTTATGATTATGAAACTGCATAGAAGTTCATAGCTCATGCAAGCAAAAGTGCACGCGTAGGGTCGAAAAGACAGGGGTTTGGTACTGAGAACCGGAGGCTGGGCACATGGGCCTCATGCCAAAGCCCGACCTTAAAGGCTGCCAGATAATGCCTGAACATTAAACTCTCGCCATTATATCTTTCTTATATATATTAATGTTTACTTTATTATTTTATTTAAAAATATTAATACGCCCTTTTGAATAATTAAAATTTCATTTTATTTATTTATATATATATATATTTTTAAATAATTAAATTTTAGCTTTATAATTTAATTAAAAGTGTTAATACGCTAGTATAAAATTAAATTATTTAAAATATATAAATATATATAAATATATAATTATGAGTTTTAATTTAAATAATATAGGGCTAAGTATAAATTTTTATGGAGTCCGTGGGATTCGAACCCCGGACATCCTAACCGTGCAAAGCTTTGACAATGGCCACCCTACCAACACACCATGTGTTGTTTCTTTTACAAATAATTTCACATTTAAATACTTTAATTGTCATACCCAAAACCACATGCCAAGCTATCAAGCGCCTTTTAGAGCCATATAGATCACATGCCAAGCTATCAAGCACCAAAGACATAAATGGAGGAGCCCACAAAGGGATGTATGTGCTCAACGCGGCGTCTTAAGAAGAACACTAACGCCGAAAGGTACATAGCATTGGTGAACACCGAAACGTGGCTAGCAGTTGTGGATGATTATTTAGATGCCATGGTTTAATCCTAATTAATCATTAAACGTGGTAATTATATAACCTTAGAACATTTTTTTTATGTGATTAGGTAAAGGTTAAAAGGTAAACATGTTAACGGATGCCTTGATAAATGCAAGAAAGTTATGAACAATAAATCGGACCCATTGATTTTGGAGGACGACTAAGAATATGCCAGCATCTTCAATACATAGCCATCAGATAATGGTTTAAGGTTAAGTAAGATTTAAAAGATCATTGATTATGCCCATTGTCAATAGGTGTACACCTCTCGACGTAAATTAATAAACATAAGGTCGGAAGTCATTTTTAATCAAGTTGTAAGCGTAAATTAAAAGGGCTCAGACTAGGACAAGTGGGAAGGAGGTGGCATATGCACTAGGAGAGTAAGCATAGGAAGTGGCGAGTAAGGCGCAAAGATAGCATAGCTATAGGGAAAAGGAACCAATAGTTATTTTCGTAGGGGAAAAGAAACCAAGATTAGAAGCTTAATCCTAACCCTAACCTAGCCAATCCCCTAATGGAGTAACTTTTGTTTACAGATAAGTAAAGAAAACTTACGCCTAACCCTGTTTCTAGTTTTAGTAGCACCAATTTGAAACATCCTGGAACTCACCCTGACAACTTTGGTGGATGCAGGTCAAAGAATACAGGATGGTGAGGACTCGAGGGAATCGAGGCAGGGGAGCGTCGTCGTAAGAAATGCCAACACCGCCAGTGCCACCACCACCAACGCCTGAACTAGCCCTCATACTGTGCTCGTTGGAAGCCATCAACAAGACTTTAAAGGGGCGACAACCGGCAAGGACTGAAGTGGAACCCCCACCATCTGGAATGGGTAATCTAGAAGCATCAAGGGATTCAGGGGGAGGACTTCCACCTGAAGACATCACGCGAGAGTTGTAGAAGATCAAACTTCCAGAGTTTGTCGGAGGTTGCGCCAGTGAATGCGCGGAAGCATGGTTGGAAGGCATGACAAGGTGTTTTTCCTTAGGGGACTATGCGTCCAACTCAAAGGAGAAGTTCGCCATTTTTCAGTTAAGGGACAGCGCCCTGAACTGGTGGGGTAACCTGGAAAGACAACTGCACCTTACCCCAGACACAGTATCTTGGGAACTTTTCGAGGAGAGGTTCAGAAGGAAATATCTACTAGCGTACTACGAGGAATAACAGGTTGGGGCATTTCATGCCTTAGTACAGGGAAAGAAAACTATAGAAGAATATGAGATCAGGTTTATGGAGCTGGTCCAATATGTTTCGTATATGGATAACGACCAACGACAGGCAGAGCGCTTCGTCTATGGGTTGAACCCTAAGATAAGAGCTATGGTGCAGATGTGGAAACTGTCTTCAGTAGCAGAAGTGGTGGAAAATGCATGTTACGCAAAAGAACATATGAACTTGACCGGGGGTACAAGACCGACATTTTCGCATCGGCCGGGGTTCGTAGGAAAGGCCCCGAGGACATTTCCTAGGGAAGGGGGCTCAAGGCCACCTCCATATGGTAATAGATTCGTGCCAAGGAAAGTAGATGCATGGATTTCAATGGCAGTGAGTGCATCATCTTGTTCATCACCAACGGTGCAGACAGGTCCATGACCATCGTAGGGAACAACTAGTAGGGGCAAGGGTTCCAGGGGAAATAACTCATTTCAGAGACAATCACATAATAGTGCACAGGTTCAATCTCATGTTACCTATTAGGGATGCAGGGGACCCCATTACCAACGCGACTGCCCGGAGTTACAATCAGGGTTCGTGCATAGAGAAGGAAAGGCGCCAATAGGGAGAGAAAGTAGCAGCCACCATATTTACGCAGCAGTTAATAATCGCCAGGTCAAACATCAATCCACGGTGGTGGAGTCATCAGGTACGCTAAATCATATCAATGTTAAGATTTTGTTTGATTCTGGTGCGACAGATAGTTTCATTTCGCCATCTGCATTAGAAAAGAGTGGGTTGGCAGCCTACAAGGACGATGACTTTAAATAAGTCGAGATGGCTTTGGGGGAAAAACAAGCAATAAGACCTAGTGTCGATAATTGTATAGTAGACCTGGGAGTGTGTACTACCAGGTTAAAGGTATACGCCACTGCTCTTGGGGCATATGACCTAATCATTGGAATGGATTGGTTAGTATCTCATCGAGCTTTGGTAGATTACTTCGCAAAGAGGGTGCTTTGTGTCAATGATGAAGGAAGACCAGTAGAGATCTAGGGTGTATAGAGAAAAGTGTCATTATGCTTTATATCCACTATGAAGGTTAAGCAATTCTTGAGACAAGGGTGTCGACTTTACGTAGTGGAAGAAGTGAATGAAAGGAAAGGACCCTCATTGGATCAGTATTCGGTATTGTCAGAATTTCAAGATGTTTTCCCGAACAAGTTACCAGGGTTACCTCCTGAGAGGGATCTTGATTTTACAATTGAGCTAAAACCTGGTGCAAAACGAATCTCCAAAACTCTGTATCAGATGACAGCACTGGAACTTTGTGAATTGCAAATGCAGTTGAAAGAGTTACTGGACTTAGGGCTAATAAGGCCCAGTGTCTCACCTTGGGGCACACCGATAATTTTTGTAAAGAAGAAGGATGGATCCTTACGACTGTGTATAGACTACAGGGACTTGAACCGTGCTACAGTGAAAAATAGGTACCCAATGCCGCGAATAGATGACCTCTTCGATCAAATGAAAGGAGAAATGGTATTCTCAAAGATTGATTTGTGATCAGGGTGTCATCAGTTAAGGATTAAGGAAGGTGATATTCCAAAAACGACCTTTTGAACTCGGTTTGGACATTACGAGTTTGTTGTAGTACCTTTCGGATTGACCAATGCACCAACAGTATTCTTGAGCCTCATGAACAGCATATTCCGGAAGTACTTAGACCGTTTTGTACAAGTCTTTTTAGATGACATCCTCATCTATTCCAAAAATGAAAGAGAACATGAGGAACACTTGTGAATAGTGTTATCCTGCCTTAGAGAGAACAAATTGTATGGGAAGCTATCAAAGCGTTCCTTCTTCCAGAAAGAAATCCACTATTTAGGTCATATCATTTCCGGCGAAGGAATCTTTGTGGACCCATAAAAGGTAAAGGCCATTATGGAGTGGCCAGTGCCGAAAAATTCCCATGAGGTGAGGAGCTTCATGGGGCTAGTAGGTTATTACCGGATATTTGTGGAAGGATTCTGAAAAATAGCGAAACCCATCACCACTTTGCAGTGTAAGGGGGTCAGGTATGAATGGACAAAAGAATGTGAAAGTGCATTCATTGAGCTTAAGAGGTTACTAACTAGTGCGCCAATTATATGAGTGTCGGATATGGAAAAGGACTTCACGGTCTGCACGGATGCCTCGAAGCAAGGATTGGGGGCCGTGCTAATGTAGGATGGAGGAGTGATAGCTTATGCATCAAGGAAGTTGAAGAAACATGAGGAGCTATACGCAACTCATGATTTAGAGTTGGCAGCTGTAATGCTAGCTCTGAAACTTTGGAGGCACTATCTTGT
>ML788689.1:119819-140249 GCA_009831015.1 Picea engelmannii | reverse complement strand
AGATATTAAATTTATTATTCATTGATAAATTTACATGCATAAGTGTTAAAATATTTTGGAATTATTGAACTTTCATAAACCTAGTAGAAATTACTGTATTGTTGGTAGAATTACTAGATGTTAAATTAAAACCGACCATTACAATGGGTCCCTTTTTCTTGCAAGGGAACCCATCATATGGTTATGAGTCCACTCCTCCCTCTGAGGCACAAACCAATTATTTCGCAAGGGAGCACCAAGATAATCTGAGGTTTAGTCTGAAACCAAGATAAGTTATGCCTTCAACTTACTTTTATTATCTCATTCTTGTATTTAATTGAAATGTAGTATTGATATTAACACTTTCACCTTTCCCCTTGTTGGTTGAAAACATTAGTTCATCTTGGCGAGAGAGGCGTCCTGCAACCAAAAGGTATTCGAGTTCCATGGCTTCCTTCCACTAGTCTGTGCGCTTACTCTATTCAGTTACAAAAGTTTTGATATAGACTCTTTAAGATTTTGTTTAAACTAGATACAAAGTTCTTGGATCTAAGGAAACTGCAATTGTACTATTTTTGGTCAACAACCTATTGACTGTATAATGGTATTTTTTTCATAATATTCCGAGATCTATTGTATCAGATGTCTTTTTGTGAATATAAATAGGAGAATATATTATGGGACTTTTTATTCTTTTCTATCGATAATCATCATGATAATAGGAGCTTCTATACAATCTTTTTGCACTTGTTTCTTTATGAAGTAGTTTGATTGTATACAGTAATTGAACAATAAGAAAATGCAGTAAGTCTACTATGGCCAAGACACACACACACACACACACACACACACACACACATATACACACAAAACATCCACCATACAACGTCAATCATATAATGCTAAAAATAAAAGTAGATAGATGAGATACATATCTAAATAATGATGTTGGGAAACAGATGGAGCAACCACGTTCCTCCCAACCATAGAAATAGGATAGCCACAGTCACTTTCCTTGATCACCCCCTATCTTGACCATGAATCCATAAGGGAAAACTGAGTAACACTCCTTAGCCACTATTCACCTTCAACAGTTCATAATTTTTTTTTGGCTAACACCAGATGTGTTCATAACAACAAAATAATTATGTTTCCTCAACATACTAAGAAATGTCTCGCCTCCCACATATGTTGTATATATCTCATGCCTAGTATTTTTCATTCCTTTCCCTCATTGGGAAATTCGTAGCTTTACAAATCCCTTATTTTTAGGGGTTGTTAATGACATAACTAAACTTCTGACACTTTTAAAAATCAGCTCTGAGTCAACTCAAACCTATTCCCCACTCGTGGAGTCATAGTTAGGTAATTTTAACCTGGTTGTTGGGTAAAATCATGAAGGTGGGTAACACTTTCGTGACAATCGGGTCTCAAAAATTCCTATCGGCAACTTCTCGACCGAAAAAATGTTGCTAGGAATTTTTTTGGCCAAAACTTTACACGTTAAATTGAATGGCGCCCTAACGATGCCCTCGAAATTCGTGTACAATGTTTTTCAGATGAATTATTTTTCTGTGGTAAACATATTTCGTCCGAAAGAATTTTCGGCCAAAACGTTTATTTTTAACGGATTCCATTAAAAACTAGGTTTCCGTTGAAAGAATATTTCGGCCGAAAACCTGAAAATGGGACTGTTTGAAGGAAACTGCAAATTCTCTCCATCTTACTTGATCTTTCGAGGTAGCTGACTCCTACAATCACTCAGAATTTAATTTCAGAATTGATACCAACATTTTTAAAATTGAATCTACTTTCATTGGATATAATTTGTTTCCATTTTCATTATTTTTATTTAATTTTATTTAATTTTATAAAAAAATCACTACATAATATTTTTTGGTGAGATTATGATTCAGTGAAATGAAAAATCCATATCTCTAAAAATGCATAGTGGAAAATTATGGAAAATTGATATTCATAATCCTTAAACTTTTATGTTCAAAAGGGTATTTGTAGATTTTACTTTTAAATAAAAATTAAGATAGATACAAGGTGTAGGAAAACATGTGTTTAAAATCTGCAATGTTTTCATCTTGGTCAACTTCAAAAAATTCTAGAAATTATAATATTCATCCGTTAGATTCAAAATTATAGTCATAATAAAATAGCATCTCTGTAGATTGTTGCAGTATATTTCATTTCTTAAAAACATAATTTTAAAAATAGATACATTGTTGTGGGAAAAAATAACTCATTATCATTCCTTTTATTTTTAAGGAACATATTGTTAAACAATTGTCAAATTGACATATCAAATCTTAATAAAAAAAAATTGAAAAATAGTCATTGGAAAGCTAACAAAATTCTTCACAAATTTTGTTTTTTATTGTAAGGTTAAATTATAAATAAAAAAAATACTTTTGTATGCCGAAAGTTGAAGAACTTGTGAAAATAAAGTTTTTTTGGTCATAAAATAGGCAAAAGTGTTACCCATGTTCATGATTTTACCTTGTTCCATTTTTCTTCCAGCATTTAATTTATTAAAAAAGTTTGGCTCATACATGTGTCCATCAAAATACGATGATTGTAAAGTCAAACCTTTGTCCAACAGTGATAAAAATAATAATTCCATATTCCCATAAATCTAAATTCAAGTTTCCATAAATGGAATTTATTTTTGAACACAACTTTGAAAGTATTTATTTATTGAATAATTTGAGGATATCACAAGAACTCAACACCACCTCAATCAGGTGAACAACATGGACCATATCGGAAAGTTCCACCAAAATGGCTCACAAAAACACTTGAAAGTGTTCATCCTGATGGGATTAGAATGAAGAGAACTAGAATGTCCTTAAGATAGAATGGATGTAGATTACATGGATGTTTTGTATGATTGTGAGTTGAATTTATCTACTAGCCTTGAACCAATTTCCTTTGAAGAAGCCACTTATGATTATGAATGGAAACAATCCATGCATAAGGAATATGATGCTCTCATTAGGAATGGGACATGGAAGTTGGTGGATCCTCCATTTGGAACCAAACCAGTTGACTGCAAGTGGGTATTCAAGAACATGTACCAATCACACGGCTCACTTTACAAGAACAAAGAAAGGCTTTTTGAAAAAGGATTTTCACAGAAATAATGTGTTGATTATGAGGATAATTTTTTCCCCACAATAAAATTGGCTACCATCCACACTCTATTTTCCATGGTAGCCAAAAATGGATGGAAAATTCATTAAATGGATGTGAAGATTTTTTTCTTGAATGGAGAATTGAAACATAATGTGTTCATGTCTCAACCAAAAGGATTTGTTGTGAAGAGACAAGAACATAAGGTATGTAGGCTCATCAAATCCATATATGGCTTGAAACAAGTACCATGAGCATGGTATGAAAAGTTAATCGAGCATCTTCTGAAATTGAATTTCAATAATTTCAATATTTACGATGCAACTTTATTTGTCAAGAAAGTTGGAAAAATATTGTATATATTGTAGTATATGTAGATGATATTTTGATAACAGGGAACAATGAGAGTTACATTGCATCCATAAAGAAAGAGTTGAAGAAAGTACTCAAGATGACATATTTGGGACATCTTCATTATTATTTGGGAATTGAAGTGATTCAAAATCCAACGTACATATTCATCTCCTAGAAGAAGTACATTGGAGAACTGCTCAACAAGTTTGGCATGGCTAAGTGCAATCTAGTTTCTATTCCAATAGAACATAATTTGAAATTCACATCAAAAGAAGAGAATGGATTTTAGGATGCAACCAAGTATAGAAAGCTTGTGGGAAGTCTTGTCTATCTTACCACCACTAGACAAGACATTTCATTTGTTTTTGGGATTTTTTCCTGCTTCATGCAAAAGCCTTGTGAAGGGAATTGGTCTGCTGCAAAAAGAGTCATGAAATAATTGAAAGGAAATAAATATTTTGGACTCAGGTACTATAAGGAAGATGACTTCAACCTAATATGATATTCTGATTCAGAATTTGACGAAGTAAGGAAAATAGAGTATCAACTTCAGGCTATCTCATGAGTCTTGGATCAACAGTTGCCTCCCAGAGATCATGCAAAAAATCAGTTCTAGAAGGTTCCACAATAGAGGAAAAATATTTGGCAGTTGCAGAAACGAGAAAGGAGAATGTGTGGCTCAAGAGGATACTTGAATATTTGCAGGAGAAACAAGTGAATTCCACTCCTCTTCTAGTTGAAAATACATTTGCAATCAATTTGGCCAAGAATTTGAAATCCCGTGATCAAACCAAGAACATAAAAAAAAAGTATCACCTCATTCAATATCATGTAGAGACCAATATTATTCACTTAAGAAATTATTTCATAAATGAGAAAATTGCATGAATATTCAACAAAGCGCTTGGAAGAGAAAATTTTGAGAAGTTCAGAATGATGCTTGGACTCGCACACACCCCTTCGTATTAAGGAAGGGAGTGTTGGACACGTAATCCTTGGGATTGTGTCTCCTATGTAAATAATTGTAAAAATGAAGAGTTGTAGGTGATAGGAAACATATTCAGTTAATGGAAGACCAAGAGTCACCATTTTATGTATTTATTAACCTACAAGCTTGTGAAATAACCATCTACATGGAGTTGCAATTTCTTCCCAATGCTTTGTATGACATCTCCACCAAGTGATATTGTATGCATAGGACCACACACATATGTATGCACAATTTCAAGAATATCTCTTTTTTCTCTTATCTGTATGAGTATAGAATTCTTCTCTATGCATCTTCCCTAATGCACACCCTTCGCATGTAGGATATTCACTCTTAAGAACTGGAAGTGCTTCTACCATTCTTCATTTTTGAAGTAGTAACAAATCATGATAGTTAAGGTGGCCATACCTTTGGTTCCATAAAAATTCTATCGTCATGGTTCTGAGTGTCATCACTTGATGGCTCTTGTTATTCACATCAAGATTTTATAAATCTATGAATTTGAATCCTTTTGCAATAATCTTGTAATGATCCTACGTATCTTTTACCACACAATGTGACTTTCAAAATTCTACATAAAAATCTTGATCTATTATGGTGGAAACTAAGATTAAGTTCTTCTTTATACCAGGCATAAGTTCTTCTTTATACTAGGCACATACATCACATTTTTAATTTGTTTAAGACAACCATTTTTTAATGTGATAGATACATCACCATATCCTTTAATTTGATGCGAGTGATCATCCTTGAGATATATATTAGCACCATTACTTGTTTCATGATAATTTTCAAACCAATTTGTATTATAAGACATATGTATGGAGGCACTAGAATAAAAAAAACATGCATTTGAGTCATCTATTTTAGCGGACAAGGAAAAATATGAAATAAAAAATGTAAAACTATTACATATAGGCTAAAAGAATGATGAAATATTACGACGATTGTGATAAAATCAATTTTTTTGTCGATTTTTTTTTAAAACAAAATTTTACTGTTTTTGTTTTTAAATTAGTCCCAATAACGTCGGATTTCCGACGTGTTCTAAGGTCGTAGGAAATATGACACCCAGTTATGACACTTTAATATAGCCATTTGTAGGTCAACATAACGGTCATTGAATTCAAAATGGTCAACCTTAATTTAGGGTTATAGTCGTCAAAATTCCGACGATGACGAATCTATAAATTAGTTAATTCGAACCGAATTTCGACTAATTTGTTATAGTTGCGACGTCTTTTATGTGTTACAGCTCTGCTAATCTTCATTTTTTATGTGAAGGTTTTCTTGTTGATTAAGAGATCAAACTGATCTTTGATCTACAAAGATTATTTTTGTGATCATTGCTCAAGGCATGCAAGAGGATTTTAGACTTTGAAGGTTAGTTAAATATTTTTTTTCTTTTGTCTCCTTTAATGTTTTATAACCTTATACATTTATGTAGATTTTATGTCATCTGTGAACATTCTAATTTTTCCATGCTTGTATGTGACTTGATCTCTTGCCCTAATTCTATTATGTCATTTGATTATGTTACTTGGTTATGGTGAAGCTTTGAAGCTTATGTGGTAAAATATATTGTATGGTTTGGTCTATTGCATTTCAAGAATCGAATAGATCTAGCACATCATCACTGAAATTTATAACACAATCATCTCAAGATTTTGGTTGTGGTCAAGAATGTGGAGATATTATGGACAAGGGGATGAGAGATGTTATTTCCCTTGTGCTAAATGCGAGAGCACAAAAGTCAGAAGAATTTTAATACAACCAACTATAATACATTGTAGAACCCATGGGCACGTTGAAGGTGGACCGAACGAATATTGTCCCTTGGTAAACTATATATTCATTATTATATCTTTATATTGATTGTGTTTATAAAATTTTATATTGTTTACATATTTCTTATGCAGTACACTAATTTTTCATGATTGTTTGTAATTATAAAGTTAGGCTGGCCCCCTAAGCGTCTGAACGCGTGAAGTACTAGCAAAAATAATGTTGTATTACAAGGTGTTGAGGAATTTGGAGTGTTGAATATTGAATATCAAGTTAATGATCCTATGGAAGAAGATGACAATAATAACAATATAGTTGAAGACGATGGGACAAATGAATTGATCCAAGACTTGTTCGCTCGACCAGACGAGGATGATGATGAGGACATTGGTGATCTTGACGTACCTCTGCTAAAGAAGGCAGAAAAACCACTTTATGAAGGTTCAAAATCAAATCTTCTTTCTGCCTCATTATTGTTGGTGAACGTAAAGGTTTTGAATGGTTTGTCAAACAGTTGTATGACACAGATCCTAAGGTATGTAATAAGGTTCATCATCACGTATACATACAGGTTGATTTTTGTTTTCTTGTTTTTAGTTTTAATTAATGTTTGAAATAAGAATTTAATATTTACAAATTATAACATTCTTTACACTAATTACTTATTTTTTACGTCATATATTGTTAGGTGAATTTCTGTTACCAACGTTAAATATTTTACCTCGCACATACCGGGATTTAAATGCCACTATGAAAGAAATTGGAATGGAGTATCAAGTTATAGATGCATGTCCCAATGATCATATTATATACTATGGACAACATGCGTCGAAAATAGAATGTCCGCAATGTCAGACCAGTAAATATTGAACCGATGAACTAACAAAAAGGGTGCCTCGTAAGGTTCTTCGTCATATTCCCATAATTCCATGTTTGCAACACCTTTTCCGGTGCGAAATCATAGCATAGTTTATGGATTACCATGCATGTAACAGAAGTGGAGATGGTGTTCTTCGAATTCCCACAGATGGTTATGCATTTAAGGAAATTGAGGAAAAATGGTCAATTTTTAAAGATGAACCTAGTAATGTTAGGYGTCCATTGGCTTCTGATGATGTTAATCCATTTGGGGAGCTTAGGTCTATTTACTTAGTGTGGCCAATTTTTTTTTATCAACAACAACATTCCTCCTTGGATGTCAATAAAGAGGGAGCACATAATGTTGACAATGATTGTTCCAGGTATGTAATGTTATCATTAATTTTCCGAATGTAAGATTTCATTTGTATTTCTTGTTGCATAATATCTTGTATTTATTTATTTACTTATATATGCACATCACGTTAGTAATTATGTGTAATTTCAAAGAATTAGGTAAGTACCAGGTTAAACATATGAATGTATATATTGATCCTCTCATCGACGAGTTACTAAAGTTATGGGTCGACATCACTATGTATGACGTTTGTAAACCAATAAGGTAGAAGGAATTTCAATTCTGTGGAATACTTGTTTGGACAATTCATGATGCCCTAGGACTAACACATTTTTGTGGTATGTAATGATCCATTTCACTTTAATTATAGTATATAATTATTTGAAGATACCATGTTGCATGTTTTTTTAAATAATCCCCTTCGTATAATTGACATAATTATTAATCCAACTTTTGCAGGTCTTCAAATAAAGGGTAGATTTGCATGTCTAGTTTGTGGTCCTAAGATCAAATATCGGTGTTCAAAAACCTTAGGAAAGGAGGTGTTTGATGAGTATAGGCACTTTCTCTCTAAGAACCATATGTATCATACTATTGAAAAACATCTTTTCAATGGAAAAGAAGAGACTGGATTAAAACCACGAAGAATGAAACCTCACCTATGGAAGTTGGAATATAACAAAATTCGTCGACATGGTATATTGAAATTTGTTTATGTAATATTGTATATGTAATGCTATGGATTTTTATTTTATTGAATTTATTTTATGCTTCATCAATGTCGTGAAGGTATTAAAAATGGGCTCCCACGAGGAATGAAAAGTTATCCCTCTCAATTCATGATGTTTCCCTACTATTAGGACCTAAAAATAACTCATTTGTTTAATAGAATGCATATCGGGAAGAATGTGACAGAAACATTATGGCGAATCATAGATGGTAGGAGGGATAAAAAAAAATTCATCAAGATTTGTAGTGACATTCAGGAAGCCAATCATGCAATGCAAAGTGGGATCCAATCAAATAGCAACGGAGATCAAAATAGCCTTCCCTGGTTATTAACAGAGCAACAAAGCAATGATGTAAAAGAGGCCATTCATAGAATAAAATTTCCCATGGGTTTTTCTTCAAACATAAATAATATCTTAACAAAGAAAGGTGAATTTGGTGGGGTAAAAACACATGATTGGCATACCTTCATTAAGGTAATTATTTTTCTATATATATATTTATATTGGTATACATCTTTTTAGTTTTGTTTTATTATACTTTAGAATCAAATAACAATTGATTTTGATTGTTATAGTATGTTCTACATCTATCTCTCCCAGACCACTTCAACAACAACGTCAAATAAGTTATATATGATCTTGGCAAATACATGAGGTAAGTAGTAAATTATATGCAAATTGTTTTTTCCAATTTGTTATTCAAGTTCTTAATGACATATATTTTACTTATAATGTAATATATTAATTTATATGTTTTGTTGAAACATGGTACTTGCTTGCAACATCGACTATAGATGGTTTTCATTGAAAGAAATCCATCAAGAAGATATAAAGTATTGGAAGAGAGAAATTCCTCGGCTAATGTGTGAAATGCAAAAGTATCTACCTCCATCATTTTTCAATGCACAAGAACACTACCTCATACACCAAGTTGAGGAGATTGAATTGTGTGGACCAGCACACACAAGGTCAATGTGGATGGTGGAGAGGCACCTTAAATCATTAAAGGCTTTGGTTAGACAAAGAGAATGTCCCGATGGTTCTATGGTGGAGGGATATATGTTATATCAATCGATGGTGTATATTATTCAATATATTCCTAAATTAGCCGCAAATATGCATGTGGATCGCATTTGGGATGTGAACTCCATTAAAAAATTTGAAGGGGAGCACCTGTTGGGGAAAGGTAGAATGACGAAAGTGAAAGGTAATTAGGTTTATAATACATCTGACTTTTCCTTTTTATGTATATCGTACTTATTTAATTTTTATGATTTCATCAATTATTAATATTTTATACCTTTCTAACTAACATATATTGGTGAATTATGATTTTATGATACAATTGGTCGAGAGTGGGATGCACTAAATATATACATTGCAAACAATCTTGACTGGATGAAGGTATGGATTGATATATGCATACAACATGAAGGTAGGTTATCATGGGAAGGGGTGTCTACATTGGTTATAGAATCTCATCGTAATGGAGATACCAATCTTACACAACAGGAAATTGATTTAGCACATGGTTTGAAAGATAAACAGGAAAGCATTCTATTCATCCAATATAATTTCATTATGTTATTTCATAAATTATTAACGTTAGTGTTGATGTGTTTTTCCCATCCATACATTACAAGTTATGTGAAATATGTTTTATGTGTTTGGCATATTGTAGTTGAAACATCACAAGGCTATGTGGTGCAATGGTCGTAAATTTCGGATCAAAAAGTTGGACAAAAAGAGGAAAACTTTTGATTGTGGGATAACTGCAGTGTTCGAGGTCACTAATGTTTCCTCTAGAAGTGACATACGTCCTGAAGTCTTTGAAAATCAGTACTATGGATATTTGGAGGACATACTTGAGTGTGACTTTAAATCCTTCCAAATAGTTTTGTTTGACGTCAAATGGTACAGGCTACGAATGAATGAACGCGATCCTGATAGAACTATTATTCTACATGATAACGGATTTACCATGGTTAATACAAGGTCATTTGAGCGAGGAACAGATCATTATGTTCTTCCAAGACAATGCGAACAAGTCTTCTACTCAAAGGTTCCAGGTAAAGCAGGTTGGTCATTTGTTATTAGGTATGATCCAAGAGGAAGGCTAGTAAAGTATAATATTGTAGAGGAAGAAAATTATCTTGAAGAAGAAGATGATGCAAAGGAACAGGTAGCCAATGTATCAGATGTCGCAGATGAAGAGACTGAAGGAGATGAACCAAATGTACTAGTAGGAGGCAATGCAGATCTTGATGATGATATCCATGATGAAGATATATTGCTTAGAAATTAGTACATCGATGACGATGTTGATACGGTCAATCCTTACAACACCTTATATGAACCATATGATATGGATGTTCAGTTTGACGAAGATCATCAACTAGAAGATTGATGAATGTATTTAAATGTTGAAATATTGTATATATAAGGTCAAAAGAGAAGGGCAAGTGGGCGCAAGTGGTAAGGGAAAGCTTAATTTGGAGACACTTTCTATTCATTCAAGTACACTACGTCAACCAAGGACAATACAAATCATGTAAAGGAGGTATGTATTCTTTACTTATTATTTATTATGTTTCTTTTTCAAAACGTTCTAAAAGAAGTACATATCTCAAACCATTACACATGACCTCTTGAATTGATCCCGTGCCTTAGAATGTAACAAGACTAGTTGATGTAGGAAAGAGTCTTTGTGATTATGAAGAGTGCACTATAACCTTTGTTGGAGGTTATTTAATCGAAATGGAGAAAAAATTAGACTGATAGCAATATGGTAAGGAAAAAGGTTTGGTGTAGTACTCCATAGGATACACAATAGATGGATGAGTAACCTCAGGGGTTTTAGCTTCAACTTACTCATCATAAATGTCCTTTGAAATGACCGTAAAGATTTTTTTCTTTGTGGTACGATGTCATTAAATATTCTAGGTGTGTTGAGGCCTCCACCATTTGGTCATCCAAAACCATTAACCCTGATTGCAATTACCAATTTTCCTTACATTATGGCTTCCATTATAGTCCCAATCCTTTACTAATGCATTCTTCTTGGACTATCATCCTTTGATATGGATATGAATATATGAATAGCAACATCAATGTCTAATTGCTCATCATCCACTAATCATTACTAATATAAGAAATCATTATGATTACCTTTACTAACATGAGATATTAATAATACATATAATGTTTCATTTTTTGTGTATATGATCATACTCATTAATATATTAATATAATTTATTTCATAAATTATAAATATTTATAATTACCTGCATATTGTATGTTATAACTAATATTTAATATTGGTGAATTATGTTTTTTTGATTCAGTTGCTCAAGAGTGGGATGCACTGCATTTATACATTGCAAATAATATTGACTAGATGAATGTATGGATTGAAAGATGTAAACATCATAATGGAGGTAGGTTATGATGGCAACGCCTATCTAAATTGGTTAGAGAATCTCGTCTTAACATAGGGTTTTTGGACTCAAATTTGGCTGACACACCCACTTTCTTCCATCATCAATTCATCATGTAAACCATAAACCCTAATTTTCTTTCAAAGTACGCAATTTGGTTGACGCAAGTTTTAAGTTTTCGTCAGTCTTTCCTCAATTTTCTTTCAGGTTCTACATTAATGTATATACAATGTATCTGTGTCATATTTGTGATGAAAATCCCTCTTTTTCATTGATTTCTTAATCAACACCATAAAAATACTAGAGGCGGGAAACAATGACATGTGAATGGGGCGAACGTTGAAATGTTTTCAAACTGTATCTGTATGCATTGAAATTTGACATGGATAGGATATTCTCATGCCTTAATGATATGGGAGGGTTTATGGACTCAAATTTCACTCACACACCCACTTTATTCCATCATCTTATCATCATGGAAACCATAAACCCTATTTTTCATATGTTTTAGTAGATATGTTAATGATTCCAAATATCATATTTGTATTTGACTCAAGGTCCAACTAGATTGCACTATATCAAATTTTAATTTGAAGTTGATAAAACAAATATGAAATTAATCCAATCATCATTTGATATCATCGCAAGAGAGACGAATGTAAATCATCTTGTGACGAATTTGCTATACTATCAATGGAAAATTTCATCGATAGTATAGCTAATTCGTCGCAAGAATATTGTGTCTAATTTGAATGGTGTTAGATGGTTTGCAATGATTGTAGGGATTATATTATGGTGCAATGTAGTGTATTCTATAATAACAATCTCTATTCTAAACCTCAAAATGGATAGTACCATATCTTGTTCATAATACAAATATTCTTTGTATGTTTCCTTTGTGGTGGCTCAAGTCCTCGGTACACATGATGCCTTACAATGAAATGTAACAATTTTACTATTGAATGATAGCATTATGTCACCCATGGTTAAGGAGGAGGTATGGAGGAGGTGAAGGGACAATGACATGTGATGAATCACACCCTATGATATACCAATTTGATACAAATTGCTTGTGAGTCCTTAGAAAAAACCAACAAAATAAGAAGGAAGCATACAGATCTCTTTGGGATGTAAACTATATGGACTCCTAATCCTAATGGGGAAACAACACTCACTGAATTGTCATCCTCTAAAGGTTGTTGTGCATACACATTTATAGGAATGGAGGAATGATCCACGTTGACTGTGTCAAGGATCAAAATTACCTAGGTTTTTTGTGTTTGTTCCATGAAATCAAGGTCTGTGATTACAGTCAACTAAGTTGATTAGAATTATTAGGGTGATGCTTAACAACCCATGTATAAAAATCGACTATGCATTATATGAACATTGAGAAAGTCATCACTCCATCAATAATCATGCCCACATCTTATCTTGTGCTAATTCACTTATGTTGTGACATATCAACATTGACTTCAAGGTAGGCTTGTGCTAAATTGTTGTCAAACATATATTATTATTTTCTCCTATTTGCGCACACACTTTGACTCTCACACACTAAACTTATTTTCTAAATTACATTCAACACACTCAAATTTTTGTTATGTTTCCTAACAACTACTCTAATCAATGATTTTATATTTTACCATAACTCTCAATAGATTGACTTTAAATTGTCTAGTGGAAATTATGTATAGGTAATACTTAATTCTAGTGTATTAAAATCATAATGCACATATTGCCTGAGTCCTTTATCACAAATTATTTATAGTTTTCAAATTCATTTTTGTGACAATCTAAAAAGGATTTTATATGACATTCACAAATTTCAGGTCTTTATCATCAACATTTGTGCATTTAGACTCACATAGGTTGGTATTTCAATCTTGTTAGGATACACAGGTATACTAAAGGGATTCTTAGGAAATGCAGGTTTGTCTCTCTTGCCTGCTTTCCCATGCCCATTTCAAAGGTCTTTTCTTTGGGAGCCATCCAGGGTTTTGGGACCTTCGTATCTCAGTACCGGAGCCATTCCAACCCCCAAAATATCATCAACAATTGTGACCTCACCACTACGCTGCAAGGAGAAAGTGACCTTGGCCACTGTGGCACAAGGAGAAAGTGAACTCGACCACTTCGGTGCAAGGAGACATAAACCTCGAGCCACTATGTGTGTAAGGAGATAGAGACCTCGACCTCAAGACAATATTCACAAGGAACAAAGAATGGTGAGTAATTTCATTCTAAGAGTTTCGATTTGGAAAATGAATGAATAAATATGGACTCCTTATTTCCACACAAATGTTTGAATAAGAGGTCTTTAGGATTCCAAAATCTCAAAATCCACAATCAGATACTTAGCATTTCAATAGGTTTTTGATGATGCTCATACTAAATTTAGGGTTTGGTCGAATGTATATGGTTATTCCATGATTGTTTGGTATGATATTGGTTCACAACACATTGAGGGCCTTAAACATAACTTTCATAATACAAATTGAGGTCCGTAAACATATTTGTTCTTTAATATATCTAACAACTACAATAGAAATATTTTTCTTTGCCCCAATTTATATCTTATCTATACATTCACACTGCTAGAAAATAGGGATCCCACATGTACCTCCCTTGCAGCCACAAACCTTTAGGAATAATATGTTGGGTAAGAACCCTACAAAAACTAGGTACAAATCCTCTTCCTTCCCACAATAGCATAGTTTTAACCCTTAGCATTAGTAAACCTCTTTATGCACTTCTATCCAATGTGGTTTTGGGTTCATGGTGAGATTTTTGTAGAGAGGAAATCACAAGTTATAAAATCCACCAACACACTAGGACCTAAATATTTATGGAACACACTTTAATTCCATATAAGATAGAATATGCATGTTTGTATTGAGAAGGGGAACACCCTCCATCAAGTATTCAATGAGGGAAGGCTACTAGGTACATTTGAGGGAAATAGTGTCATGGTTTTGGACTCGTGTCGTGTAATAAAATTAGATAACATTCAAGCAGAGATGAGTTGAGTAAGGTTATGGACCATTAGGAGTCTCTTAAAAGACATGTCCCAATACCCAATGCACTATTTTCCATGTTAGTTTTTACCCATGGGGGCATGATAAATAATTTTCATTAGACATCGAGAAATGACTTGTGCTCGATTTCTTCAACAACTCGATTGGTTTCTTCTTCTATTACAACAAAAAAAATTATCCTCATTTTTAGGACAACTAAAAAAAAAGGTGATTTATAAAACACTAGTGTTAACCCAGTTGCAAAGAATAACAAGCCCCATGACTTTTGATTTCTACACAATAAAAAATGAAAATACAAAATTTTGGCATTTTTTGTGCTACAAGTAAGCCTAGAATTTGACATCCCACATGGTTTGAGAATCCTCATTCAATGGTATTCCTCATGATTCCTATTCCCCACCAACACCATTATAATTTGTGTAATCTCGCTCCTAAATAGTGTCTTGCATATTGTTGTTTTGGCTCAAACACAATATTTTATCTTCATACAAACTCAAAATCCTCTTCATCCTTTCAATCTAGGAATAGATTTGTCCTTCTAGGTCCTTGGTATTTGTGTTGCTACACCCTTAACCTCCCAATAAATCCATCTTTTTCAATGCCAAATTTGCAAAATACCTTTGCTCTAACAATGTTTTGAACTTCAAATTCCCTTCACTAATGACTAACCTACCTCTTTATTACCTCCTCCAATCGTTTGTTTTCTCCGAGGAATCTAAGAGAACTCACAAGAAATTGTTGTCAAGATATTTACATCCATAGTTGTTAGTTTTCACTCAACCACATCACAGAGGGTGTAGTTGTACTTCCTCCTAGTCACCAAGCTTATTGTTGCCCCACAATAGTACTAATGTGAAGTGTGAAGGGCATGCCTCTTTTCTTTCAAACCCCATTATCTCATGTTATCATCCTTTGATATGGATATGAATATATGAATAGCAACATCAATGTCTAATTACTCATCATCCACTAATCATTACTAATATAAGAAAGCATTATGATTACCTTTACTAACATGAGATAATCATTACTAATATAACAAAACATTATGAGGATTCTTTGTTCCACCATATATCCATAAGTTGGTCCCCTTTTCCACGATGTGTTAGTCCTCGAGTGTGCATAGTGTATCCAAATATTTGTCATACATACTTTTTTTTTACCCCCTGTGGATGAGTGCATATAATGGCCTCATAAATTATTCACATATATTCACATAAATACTAGTATATTTATATTCCCACAACACTTTTCAACAAACATGAATCGGGGGGTGTTTGGTAAAAGACAAGTAAAACTAACATTTTGAAAAGCCATACCCAGGGCGATGTATCTTGTTGATCCTTTCAAAGCAACTGTTGAAGTAAGTGAATCAATAGAGGTTGCACCCATTTATTTTGCAATCCCAAAATCTGTTAGATGGCCTGACATGTCTTCATCTAGTTGGCCTCAAGTGAGCTCCCTTCTAAGTTTAAGACTTTGACTCTATATGAAAATCACTCATTTATCTTTGTTGACGTTGCCTCAACTAGTTTGACAGTGATTGAAACTTGACTTGTTGAACCAACTTGATATGTCACTTGGTCTATCTACATCACAAATACGAGTTGATCAATCTACCCCTTATAATATGAGTTGATCAATCTACCATTTAAGAAGAATGCATATTTGTTGTTTTCCTTTTGTCATCCTTGTATCCTACACAATTATCATTACTAGAATTTAAAGGGGCATTCTTCTTAATTGCTCTCTCATTCAATGGACTAAAGGTACAACGAAACATGTATTTGTCATATCTGTCTTCGTCGAGCGAGGAAAGTTCAGGTAGATGGAGAGCAACTAGAGGTGAGAAGATCAAAATAAAATTCCATAAACACATGGAATTTTTTCTTCCTGAAGGGGGGTCTTGCTCTTATGATGTTGAGAGCATAGACAACATCGAGGTTCCCTTGAGGTACAAACATTTAGTGAAATGATGGGTACCCAAGGACCTTCCTCAAGTAAATACTGATTTTGTTTGGATGAGAGGATATATCACATTGTTCCATCATCGTTACATGGCTTGGGGATATTTTCCATGGATGGCATAAAGGTTTTTGATGGAGGAATAACTGAATTGATGGAGTATGTCGAGCCTTGTTACAATTATAGAGATTGGATGAAGCTAGTCCAATATACGTGAGGTATGCAGATATACAGAGTGGCTGCAAATTATATACAACTAAGAGACAACGATAGAAACAAAGGAGGGTCTATGCATATTGGTGGAAGGCCAAAGGCATCGGGAAATATTGCGGGGTTTATAAATAGTACACGACCTGGGACAACAAATAAGCAACCCAATTGCATATTTGAGGGGCGAGAATGAAACCGTGTATTCATATGCACAATACAATCAATAAATGCAGGGGAGGAGTTGTTGATTGATTACAACTTGAATCGAATACATACGGACATTTCTATTATGGGGGTGGTAATTTGAAATCTATTATGTTTACTTATCATGATGTGATGTGGTGTCGTTTGTAAATTTGTATTCCTATTGTTTGTAAATTTATCATTGTTCATGATGTTTATTTGTTATGGATTTATAACACCTAAATTTTATGCACATCATACTCTTAGTTTTTGCATGAGTCATTTCATTTGTTATAGATTTCTAATGCCTAATTCTTGGTAGGTTGATCGTGGAAAAGCACCATTCGACCCCTCAAAATAGGTAAATTACAGGCAATGCACTTCACTATAATGCACATCATATTCTGTGAGTTTGCATGAGTCATTTCATTTGTTATGGATTTCTAACACCTAATTCTTGTTAGGATGATCATGGAAAATCTCTAGCCCGCCCAGAACAGGCATATGATTAACATTTCCGAATCACATTTAATGTGAAATTTATTATTTGTTTATATAATTGAAAACAACTTTTCTTTCTTGAAATATGTAGTCCACGGGCCATGGTTGTGATGATTGGGTCGACGATGACTTGTTGGATGACCCCAACATAATGGTAACATTCAACAAAATCATCAAAAAAATGAACAGAGAAATCCTTCGCTTGATTGCAAGTAAATATCCAAATCAAGAAACTAAAGAAAGGATAGAGCAGTTGAAGGAATACCTTCAAAAATATAAGGTAATAACCATATATTAAAGTGATTTTGTTTTGGTCATAAGTTCAATTATGAATGTTTCACGTTTATAACTTTTACATTTTCTAATCAATTTTTTTTTTCTTTCTTATATAGAATTTTTTGGCTCTGATTCAGTCGACTACTGCAGTAGATGTTGGTAGTAGTCATGTTGCAGATAGTACACCACAACGTCCAGCCAGAACGAGCCAACATATACCAACTAGGCTATTCAACACTCCACCTACGATTGATCCCAGTCATACTCAGACTGGGTCCACACCTATAGCTGGGGACCATGAGCATGACACACCCCTTCAACCGGATGTGGCAGAGACACACGCAGGAGCTAGTGGCAGTACTGGCAGTGATGACACTGTCAGTTCATTTCCTGGATCGTCATGCGTTTCTAGCACAGGAACACTTTCATGCACTTTTTTGGTGAATGAGAAAGGATTTCCATTAAATACATTAAAAATTCCAGGTGTTTTTAATTGTTTTAACTGTTTGTTGTTGTATATCTAAAGCATATATCAACTTATATATTATTATTTTCTAATTAATGATCGTTTATTTTTGCATGTAGGAAACAACTTGTTTTATAAACACTTGCATGACCAGTCGTTGGAAATTTTTGGTCCAACATTATGCACGAGGTGGAATTCTCAGAGTATTCACCTCAAAAAATAAATCTTGGACTACCTTGAATGTATGTTTAGGGTAGATACCTTCGACAAAAACAAGATCTCCAAAGCGGTGGGCCTATATTTAAAATATATACATGACATGTATAGGGTTACCTTGCMAAAGAACCCTAAGTATGAGCATCCACCCGTTATTCCTGAGAGGGAATGGAAGGCGTTCATTGAGGACGCAAAGGAGAAGAGATTAAGAAAATAAGGAAGAAATCCACCTGGTTCAGGAAGGTAAATTACAATTTGAATTCAATACTTTTAGCTTTCTTTATTTTTAAATACAATTGCGATATATAACATACTTGAAATTTTTCATAGGCTCCCTGACACTTCGAAATCCACCAAGGAAAGGGTTGAGAAACATGGCCAACACAGACTAGGCCAAGGTGGTTATTTGAAGTTATAGACATGAATTGTAAGTAATCAAACATCTTAACAATATTATTAGTTATATCACCTTCAAGGTTTCTGCTAATTCATGGGGAAACCAATAACAAAAACCAATACTCTCATGCAATGTAGGGGGGTGATTTTGGTACCAAAGCCACTACGAAAGACCTCCAACTTGGTTAGAAGTATGGATACCAAGTTGTTATTGATCAACGAAAAAACTTGGGACAGTCGCCAAGATGCAGTGTGCATGAGATGGTATATTATAAAAATCTAACCACAATAACACAGTTTCATTACCTTTAAAATACATTCTTGTTTGATATCGTCCAATAATTTTATATGTTTCTCTCTAACTTATAGCAGGGGAGCAATAATATTACCGAGCCCATCAATAGTACTGCAGAACAGTTTGTTGATAGTAGAGAGCAACCACAAGATGGTGCTTCTGTGCAGCCCCATGAAAGTGAGGTGCAACCTCCAGACAGTGAGGTGCATCCCCATGAAGTTGCTTCACATGAGATTCATGATGGTAATATGGTTGTATATTAATCATATATAACTTAATAATTTCGTACTTATGAATTTTGTGATTCTATTTTTTCTTTTTACTAATACAATTATGATTTTCTACTTATAAATTTTGTGGTTTCAGTGGTAGATATGCACGACATACATCGAGATCCTCTAACAGAAGAGGAGCACATGGTAGGTAAATTATTACATTCCATTCGTATTTTTTCTTATTAATGAACTAAATCAATCGTATTCAATAACTTTCCCTATACATTTAATATTTTTTGTCATTGTAGGCGATGACCTGCATCTGGTGTCTCAACATCGTGAGTACGTGACAAGGAATGAAATGCGTGCGAGAATGCAAGGAAAATCAACAATAGAAGAGCACACAGTAAAAGAAGATGACATAGATATCGATGAAATACTTAGGAAATTAGCAACAAGTTGTGCAAAGAAAAAAAAAAACCTAGTACTAATGTATAATATTATAATATCGATCACTTATAATAAAAAAAATTCACATATGCCTATCAATATTAAGGTCTTGCATACCTTTTTTTTTTCTTTTCTTTTCAATGAGTTCTTGATAAATTTACTTTTTCGTGACATTTTTTGAATATTTTTAATGCATATTATCTAGTAGATAGTGTTATTTTTCTTTTCCTTTGACCATTTGACCCTTGGATTAGACTAGAAGGTATAAATACCACATCAAAGTGTGGAAACCCCCTTTGTACGAGGATGACACCCCCACATTATGATTCAACCTTTTGACAGAGAGATGGCCCTTTATGTTGTTATCTTGTGATTGGTTAAGCCCCTCTTGTTGAATTGTTTATTTTGGTCACCCTTATTGTGGCTAGGTTCCCCCTCTTATGTGTTGGTCGCAGCCTATCCATGGCAATGTCAGCCTGTATCTTCCCCTCAACAGCCTTGACCCTATCACAACCTATCCTTGGCGTTGTCATCCTGTAGCTGCCCCTCGAAAACCTTGTCGTGGCTACATTGACCCTGCCGCAGCCT
>ML788689.1:95110-114826 GCA_009831015.1 Picea engelmannii | reverse complement strand
CCGCAGAGGGGGTACCCCCCCTCTGCACTCCCCCGCGTGGAAGAGTGTACATACTTCTGGGGTGTAAATACTTCATGGGGTATAGACATGGATGAAAGCAAGGACCTCTGAATCAGGAAGATAATCAGGCTCCACAACCAACACCACAACCTATCCTTGGTGCTATCAGCTTTTAGCTTCCCCTCGGCAGCCTTGACCCTACCGCAGCATATCCTTGGTGATGTCAGCCTGTAGTTGCCCCTCGTTAGCTTTGCAGTGGTTTCCTTGACCCTACCGCAGCCTAACCATGGCACTGTCAACTTGCCTCTACCTCTTGTGACCTCTATTGCACCTCTGTGTTGTGTGGCGTGCCTCAAGGAAGGTTTTCGTGACCCTTGATAGTTTTCCTAATGTGTTAAGAGAAACATGACCCAAAGTGGATGGTTACAAGGAAACGTTGGTCTCTGAGGGGTCTTTGATTGATTGATGTCATCTTGTTTTTGGGGTCTACTATGATTTGTTTTTCCTACTGGTCATCTCTCTCTCACTTGGTAAGGTCTTCCCTCAGGTAAGTGCTTGACACTTTGTTGGCAGCCATATTAAGTCCTATATTTTTCCTTACAAGCTGCCTACACAAGGGTTTTGAACCCTCAATACTTGTCGCAAGTTTTTAAAACGACACCATTATCTTTCACTTTTGCATACCTGCTTTTCGTTTTCACTTTCACGACTGCAAACGTGAAAACCCACAATTGGAATTCATGTTGATTGCATTAAAATGATCTTTTGGATTGTTATGAACCTATTTGTTTATGTGGTCATAACTCTTTGAATTCAAACACACCACTAGTCACATATTTATCAAAAACACCCAATATTTATGCATTTGACTATTGTTAATATGGTGTCAATTTACATAAACTTCGATGCAATGGTTTGATTGAACACATTAATTTTGAGTCAAATCATGGTTCATTTGACATGTTGTTTAAAATTCTTTTTGATATGCACTATTGTGACTTGAATGTAACATGTTACCAAGGCGTTGTTGATTGTACAACTCGACATAATATTCTTGCATAGTACCAATTTACTCCACCACCCTTGCATGGATAAGAATTAACTCTCTGTCTTGCATTTCGGGTTTCCTTTGCTTGTTTTGGGGAAGCTGCGGGAAAAATGGTTCTGTGTCTACTGTGTCAAACCCTATCGATGATTACCTTGTTGATTTTTTGCTATTAGCTATGGCTCCTGTAGTGTGAATTGCGCCCAATGGTGTCCAAACTTTGTTGTTGTTTGATAATGCCCGAGAGGACCTAGAGAGGAATGGTTGGTTGGTTTTTATTGAGAAGTTCGAGGGTTTCAACCTGGCAGTTCCTCAACAATTCGCACTTACATTTGATGGGTGCAAAGGACAAATTGGGGACATCCAGCTCGAAGTGAACGAGGATTTCCTTAGCTCAGCCACTGGTCTATCGGCCGAGGGACAAAGATGGTTTAAAAATTCGAAGGTTGACGAAGTACCATGGCCACTGCTATTTACCTCAAGAAAAATTAACAGTTGCGATAAAGGTATTCCAGTTACAACTCTTAAGTCTAGGTGGCATGATTTCTTGGCTATTATCAACCAGTTTGTTACATGTGAGGGTAGATACGGCCTATTTTTCCTATACCACCTACGGTTGTTCATGAGTTTCATAGATTTTCCCTTAAATATGCCACATTTCCTCCTTCGGAGTTTATATAAAATGGATAAATGTTTCAAGAGGGATAAAGTTGACTCCAGCCTCTTCCACCACTGTTTAATTAAAATTATTGTGATTTATTAGTTGAAGGTGAATGGCGATTGTTGGGACGCTTTCTTGTTGAGAAATGGTTTTGCTAGGCCTGAAATTGGAAAAGTTGACAAAACTATTGTTACAGAAACCCTTGTCGGGCCTGTCGTTCCTCCTCCTACGCTCTTTCACTCTCTTGAACCCTCGACCTACCCGAACCCTACCAAAACTGACACCCGTCCCGATTCATGTCTAAAAGATGGCGATAAGCCTGTTAAAAGGTCTGCAAGGAAAAAGGGTAAGGGTAACAATGATATCAATTACAAAAGTAGAAAGGTTGCACGCTGGGTTTCATGGTGTGCTCGCAATAAACCTAAAGAAAACACAGACCAACAGCCAATTTTGTTGAGTGAATATTCTGATTCCGAAGTCGAACGGTTTCTGACTGAGGAGTATCCATACTCACATGGCCTTTGTTCAGCCAAGCCCTATGACTACGTGACGAACCTCCCGCCATGTCTTTAAGACGACCCTAACTACCCTGGGATAAAACTCGATAGAGGAACTGATGGTCATTTCAGAAGTTCCTCACCTGTGAATGCACAACCTGATCAACCACAATGCAATGAATGCAAGTCGTGGCTCGACCGATATTATACAGACGTCCCTTTGCTCCAATCTCGGATCAAGTCCTTAGAGGACTGAGTGAATGTTCTAACTAAAGAGAATGATAGATTGCAAGCTAATGATAAAAGGTAGAAGACCACAGGCTCTGTTGTCTTTAAAAATGTAGAGGCAGCTACTGCCATTGTCAATTCAAAAATAGCTTGATGAAAATCCATGAACCCGAGGTATGGTTTTTTCAAAAGTAATTTTAGGATGATTTTGTTTCGTTTTGAATTAGCATATAAGATTTGTTTGATCAAATTGCATCTAATTCTGTTATGATTGAATTGAAACAACACAATTCTGTTTATAATAATAACTAGCTACAGAATCGTGAGATTCTATAGCTAATTACCAAAATTCGAATTTGTTGATTTTACAATTAACATGCAATCTAATATCATGTATTCTTGTGCATTGACAGGTACACACAAATTTTAAAGGAGATTGGATAGACAATGGCATCTTTGAACATGCTTTTTCTTTACATGGTTTTGGATTAGGTTGTTAGTCTTAGATAGAAATAGGAATTTGGGAAATTGTATTCCCATAATTTTTGCAACATTTTTGATAATTTCCACAAGGAATGTTTTGATCTAGTGGCCTTTATAAATGTATTATTTTGTAAACAAAGACCATCATTGCTTGGGAGCATAAACTATGGTTTTTTATTATTAGACTTGAATGAAAGTGGATATTTTGCATAGCTTTAGCTTCAACATATCATATTTTTGTTCAAGTTCTGTTCATTTCAATTTGTAATCAAATTTTTGACTACTTTAGATATCATAGTTTGTTACAGGTTGATGTGATGGGATTTAAATAGTGTCCATATTTTATGCCTCTCATTTTATATAAAGCAATTGATCTGTTTACATTCGATGATTTGAAGGTTGATCTTCTCTATCCAATGAACATTTATATACAAATTGTCATACTCAGATTTATCTTAATATGATCGTTTGTCAAATGATAAATTGTTGTTGCTACATATCTTATTTGTTTTGTCATTAGCGTTCAAAGCATTACTGCTTCACGCTTACGAGAAGCATTGGGAAAATTTGGTGTGGGTTGACCTCATCAAACAACAAACGTTGATGCTACGCACAGGACACATATGGATATGCGATTTCAGGTTAGTTTTCTAGTAGCATTCTATTAGCTAATTAATGCAAGAATTTGTTGTAGTTTAGATACACAGTACAGATTGTTATTTTTATTTCTCATATAGATAACTTCCATTTCATTTCCTATTGATAAAAGTTATAAAAAATAAAAAATACTGAACAATAGCTTTGCTGTCAATTCACATATGATTTTCGCAGGTTTTCGATAAAAAAATTGCATTTTGTGAATACTATACATATAATACAAATATAAATATATCGATACACTGTATATTTAATAGGTAGAACTATTATTCTGTTATTAGTAAAACTGTAAATACATTTTAGATTTTATATAGTTTGCAACAGTTGTTTTTCACTTAGTTAGTTTCTTTAGTTTAGTTTTTTCACTTTCCTAGGACTTAGATCGGCCAACGGAGCTGCTAAACCCCTCGGAGTGGATTAATCCAAACGGCTTGGGTTATTTAGAGAACCTCAGACCGGATCCACTCCTCCAGTTGACGAGCGATCAATTTCTCCCATCAACAAATGGCGCTAGAAGGAGGGCCTGAAAATTATTAATGGCACGAGACAGTCGTAAGACTCCTCCACCACCCAACCGCTCACCTATAGTGACAAGAAGTCATTCAAATGAAAACATCATCCCTCAAATAGCAACCACATCAAACGACGATCTACGGATCACAGTTGAACCAGTAACTCCAAATCCTACAGGTGGTGACGTACAAGAGATTGTCCGCCAATCTCTCATAAGAACACATAGTGCCTTCGCCCATTTAAGGCAACCGAACTGACCTTTGTACCAACCATTATATTTCTCTGATATCAGAGAAAAACTCAGAGGCACTAACCTCACCTTAAACCATACAGATCCAACCCTCACTCCTGCAGCAGGAGGATTTGGAATACCACCCTCACCACCTCCTTCATCCCCTTCTTCTTCAGGAGAAGAATCCTCTGACGAAGGCTCTTCCTCATCCCAGCCTTCGACACCACCCACACCAATGGCCAACCAGAACAATCCTGCTAAAACCTTGCTTGAATAAGATGTAGTAGTCATACCCGGGCCTCATCATCCCTTGCCCAAACATACAGAGAAGTGGCTCCTCAAGTTTGACCCAGACTCTAAACAGATCGTCGAAGATCACATCGAAAAGTTTATGTTATCCATTAGAATCCGTAATGTTGAGCATGAAGGCGTAGTCTGTAGATTGTTCCCCTATACTTTCGAGGGCAATGCCTCTACCTAGTACTTTTCCCAACAACCCCATACCATCGTGTCATGGGATAAGTTTGAATCCTGTTTTCTTGAGAAGTTTGGAGACGACAAGTCCCCAGAAGTTCTAGTCATGGAGATTTCTAGTTTAAGAATGAACCCCAAAGAGAAAATCAAAGATTTTAACCAAAGATTCTTAACACTAAATAACCGAATCCCTACGGATTCGATGCCTGCTGAGAATCTTATCATAACATATTATACAAAAGTCTTACATCAAAGTATATCCATTTGGGTAAAGAGATCTAAGAAAGCCACGTTGTTAGAGGCCTTCGAAGAAGCCAGTCAGATTGAGAAAGACATCCTCAGCTTAAAAGACACTACTAGCAACGAAATAGATACTAGTTCATCTTCCAAAATGAAAATCTAAATCCTTCCTAGACCTGTCCAAAACAAAATGCAACTTGAAAGCTCAGATCTAGAAAACTTACAAAAAGTCGTTGAAAAACTGTCAAATCAAGTTATAGATTTGAGAAGTATGACCGAAGAAGCTTCTTTGAGAAAGGGCCTTACAAACCCCCATTTAGGAATCCTTTTCCCACCAATCGACCTAATTCAAATACTGAAGGCTTAAATCTAGAAAGCCTGCAATTCACTAGTCAAACCATTCTAGAAGCCCATGATAACTTGATGCCCCCTGAGATCCCTGAGGAAGTAGTTGAACAAGAGACAGTTGAAGAAGATGAATCTTCTCTTAACATTTTTGGACACTTCTCGGATAGCATTTTTCAAGCTAATTTTGAGACAGTACATCCCTACAATACTAGGAGTAAGACAACAAACAAACCTTCTTCTAAAAACACTACGACTTTGCCCCCAAAACAGTCTAGAACAACTGATACTAAATAGAATTATGCGAACCCAAGCTTAGATTATGATTTAGTTGAAGATCTAAAAAAGTTAAGGGCTAACATTTCTGTTTATGAATTATTAAAATTCCCGTTTCTGCTACAAAAAATGTTACAGAATATCGCAGAGAATAACAAAAATGGTAATCCAAGTAGTAACAAAGATTTTCAGAATAACCCAAAAGTTCCTCATAAGGCCTCCGCTAAGAATAATTTTGATCCTCATGAGAAGAGAGACCTTCATGTAAATAATGTAAAAAATGTAGATAAATTAGTTTTAGAGGCTTCGAGTAAAAAGCAACAAGTTTCCGCCATTAGTACTCGCAGAAACATCCCTCTATTTTTGTTAACTTTTGAAATCTTTAATAGGAACGTGCACAATTGTATGGTAGATTCAGGAGCGTCTTCCAACATAATGTCGTGGTCTCTGTGTCAGAAGATTAATGCTGAAGTTGAACCATCCACCTTAAAGATCATTCAACATGATCGAACTAGTGTTAAAGTTATAGGCAAATTAAGGAATGTGCTTATAAGATTATCGTCTAACCCCAAAGTTCATCAAGTAATTGATATTATTGTTGTAGATATTCCAGAAGTTTATGGTTTGTTTTTAAGCAGAGACTGGTCAAAACAACTACATGGCTATTTCGTGACAGATTGGTCTCACTTATGACTTCCCAAGAATGGAAATCCCAACAAAATCAAGGTAAATCGTGAACGTTACCTAAAGTTCACAGTGACAGATTTGAATGATCCCAATGAACCATTTACACCTTCTACCGATTCACTCGAGCTACAAGGGATGAATACCTTTTTCAGCAATTTCATGGTCGAAACTTCCGCTATCACTAACCCGGAGCAGCAGTCTAAAATGTGACTTATATGCAGCCAACAGTTTCTACCCAATGGTCTCATGCACCCGACAAAAATCAAATATGGTCTCTTTACTTTGACGGGTCAAAATCCAAGGAAGGAGCTGGTGCGGGCTGCGTGATTATTGACCCAGCAGGTAACAAAACCCTGATTGCATGCAAATTAGAGTTTGAATGTACAAACAACATCGCAGAATATGAGGCTTTATTACAAGGCCTCAGGAAAGCATTAGATATGAATGTTCAAAATTTGACTGTCTTTGGCGATTCAGAAAGCGTGGTTAGACAGGTAAAAAATTCTATCCACTGTTTATCTTCGCATCTTAAAAGCTACCAATCTGAGGTATGGAATTTGATGAATAAGTTTTTTTCTTTTAACATAAATTATATTCCTAGATTGAATAATTCGGAAGCCAATTTATTAGCTAATGTAGCTTCGAAACTCTTTCCTGCAGAAGGCTTGTCCCCGAATGCATTCTCCGTCGAACTGTTGTTCAGGCCATCCGTCCCTTACAACATCACGAATTGGAGAGTCTTTGACGACGATCAACAAATTATTAGTTTCCTCCATATAGAAGAAACTTTCCAAGGCGCAGTGATCGACGAATGCACTCATAACAAGAATCTTCACGATTTCACGGTAATACCAGATCCGAGATCTCTTGAATCTTCATCGAACATGGTAAATTCTATCCCTAAATCTGTAGTTAGATTAGAAAAATTTTGTGATCTTCAAGACAAATTCAAAAAATTAGTCAACTGTAAAACAAATAGTTCCTCTTTATCATATGAAAAAGTAAACTTGGGAACTAATGACAATCCACAGTGCATAAATTTAGGGGTGGGGTGTTCTGAACAAGAGAAAGTGGTGTTTATTAAACTGTTTAAGGAATTCAAAGATGTTTTTGCTTGGACATATGACGACCTAAAAACCTTTGATCCTAACATCATACATCATGTCATTCCTATGAAACCCCAAACCTTGTCGTTCCAACAAAAGCTAAGAAAAATGCACCCAAAACTCAAACCGACTGTCAAAAAAGAATTAAATAAGCTCATGAACGCTAAGATAATATTCTCAGTTAGGCACACGCAATGGGTCTCTAATCTTGTCCATGTCCAGAAAAAGAGTGGTGAAATATGACTATGCGTCAATTTCCGAAACCTTAATCGAGCGTTTGATAAAGACAACTACCCTGTCCCACCCATGGAACAGATCCTTCAACAGGTGTGTGGTTCTAAAAGATTATCCTTATGGGATGGTTTTTCAGGGTATAACCAAGTCCTGATGTCTCCCCCAGACCAACTTAAGACTACCTTCCGCACTCCATGGGGCACCTACACTTATAGGAAAATGCCCTTTGGACTCATTAATGCTAGTGCCACTTTCCAGAGAGCGATGGACATCGCTTTCTGAGGCTTAATCAATCAATCCATCATAGTTTACCTGGATGACGTTACTGTATTCTCGAAAAACAAAGATGATCATCTAACTCATTTAACATCCGTTCTACATCGATATCGTAAGTACGACATTTCCTTGAATCCTAAAAAATCTATCTTCGCAGTAGAACAAGGTAAGCTCTTAGGATTTATTGTATCAAGCGAATGGATGATTATCGACCCTGAAAGGACTCAAGTCATCTTGAAAATCCCCCCTCCCTCGTAAAAAAAGTCTATGCAGTCTTTCTTAGGCCAAATAAAATTTGTCAGGAGATTCATCCCCAGTTTTTCAGAAATTGTGAGACCTTTACAGAACTTAATAAAAAATGACGTACAATATCATTGCGGGCCCTTAGAAAACCAAGCGTTTAATTCAATAAAAAAGGCCATAATAGATGCTCCTTCTCTGATGAGCCTCGAATTTTCGCAAGATTTCACTTTCTACACATTTGCTTCTGACCGCTCCTACGCTGTTGTCCTAACCCAAAAGAACACTGAAAACAATGAAGTCCCAATTGCCTTTATGAGCTTAGCTTTCAAAGGCACAGAACTCAATTACCCAACGGTAGATCAGCAAGGCTATGCTGTTTTTAAAGCGGTAAAGCACTTCTGATCTTATATTTTGAAATCTAGGACGAAACTTATTGTCCCTTACCCAGCCGTAAGAAATATGTTAGTACAGAAAGAACTAGGCGAAAAGAGGGCGAACTGGGTCACCTCCTTACAAGAGTATGACATAGAAATCACCCCAACACAAATAGTGAGAGGTAAAGGGCTATGCATGTTAGTCATTGACTCAGCCGCAGGACAGTAAGAAGAAAACAATGTATCAAACCCAAGACAACACAACCAAAATTTAATCTCCTGTGCACAAAACCCTGTTAGCCCCTGGTATGATGATATACAATTCTGTCTTGAACATGGGTTAGCCCCCCGTCACCTAGATCCCACTAAAATAAGAGCGCTAAGATTGAAATCTGCCTCCTTTCAGTTAATTAATGGTATTATGTTTCGTCAAAATTTTGATGGAGTACTAATGCGCTGTCTTGAGAAAGATGAAGTAGAAAAGGTCTTATTAGAATTACACGCAGGAGAAGCTGGTGGGAATTTTGGTGGAGATACCACTGCCCATAAAGTATTAAGATAAGGTTATTACTAGTCTACACTTTTTAAAAATGCTCATGCCTTGTGTTGCAAGTGTTTTATTTGTCAAAAAATGTCCGATCGAATACAAAACCAGTCTTCCTTTTGCAGCCTGTTCTAGTAGACTCCCCTTTTCAGCAGTGGAATCTTGATATTATAGGCCCGATCAATCCTACATCCTCGCAGAAGCATAAGTTTATCATAACATCCACGGATTACTTCACTAGGTGGTCTGAGGCTGTCCCATTAAAAGCTGTGAATACCAGCCAGGTAATTGCCTTTTTAAATTCAAATATTATTACTCGTTTTGGTATCCCTGACTATTTAGTATTCGATAACGCTTCCTATTTTTTGTCTCTTGAGATGAGTGAGTTCGCTCTAGAAAAATGAATTAAATTAAAATATTCTTCCAGCTATTACCCTCAAGACAATGGACTGGAAGAATTAACTAATAAGAATCTGATTAAAATCATCAAGAGAACGGTATCTGAAAATCACAAAAATTGGCATAATGCACTGTTAAACGCAATCTGGGCTGATAGAGTAACCCCGAAAACTGTTGTGGGTAACTCTCCCTTCTTTCTCGTCTATGGCAGAGAAACAATTTTTCCACCACATATTCTTCTTCCCTCACTGCAGCTATCAAAGAAAATATAGGAAGAGGACTGCCCCCCTTTGGAGAATCGAATTAACGCATTATTAAAACTAGAAGAAGTAAGGGTTCAAGCAAAACGGAAGTTAGATCCGCATCAACTTGTGGTTAAAAGCTGGTTTGATTCCAACTCTTCCTCTGACAGGAACTTTGAAGTAGGTGACCTTGTCCTAAAATGGGACAAACCACATGAGGGAAAGGGAGAGCATACAAAGTTTCAGAACTTATGGCTAGGACCGTTTTTTATTGCTGAGAAATTGGGTCCCATCTCTTTCAGATTACAGAGTCTAGAGGGATAGCCAGACACCTATCCAGTGAATGGCCAAGCTCTAAAAAGGTATTTCACTTGATGACAACCCTATGTACACTGTGTAAATATTTTTCCTTTGTTTGCTTTTCATTTTTCTTTGTTGTTTTGGTTTTGATTTCTCCTTTACGCTTATCATTTTTTACTTTCGAAATACATATACCTGCATCATGAATTGTTCAGATTAAGAGAACAGAAAAAAAAAAATCTCTGAAATGACTGCTAAAAGTTTGTTTAAACATCAATTATGATATGCCTCTGAATTTTACAGCCATGTTGAACAAAGCTTGTTGCCTGAAAGACGTTTCTTGATTTCAATCTATAATTGAACCTTTTCATGATCATCCATTTCTTCTTACGTTGTTCCTGTTCCTTAAGAGAACAACTCAGAAGATGTCTCATTTCCTCCAAAGGTCGGTTTATTAACAAACTATCTCTAGATCTTAATGAAGGACAATATTAAAAAAAAAAAAAAAAATTCTCAAGGTCTGTAATTTATTAAAATATGTCCAAAATATCATAATTTTCAATGTCACCCCGCTTAATTATATATCTTTAAAAACCGAATAAATCATTAAAGAGCTGTGGGAAGTGCTTGTAAACCCACCAGGATATTGAATAGGTCTACTGGCAGCGGGTAAATGCATGCATAACACCAAGATAACTTTGTTGGGGTACTGAACAGGCCCGCTGGCAGTGAAGCAATGTCGGGTATATGAAAATTCTCGGATATGTAATATTTTGACCTTAAATGTCCTTCATTCTGATATGGAACTTCCTGGCAGGATACAGATATTGGAGTGGGTTAATTGGCAACCCTATCGAGGCTATGGACGCCTGCTGGCAGCAGCGACTTTGTCAACAGTATTGGAGCTTTTAACCTTAATATCGTGACTCGCTTTTGTTAAGATTGTTATCAGTTTTCATCTTTTAAAATAACAAGCTGGAATTTTTTATGATTGATGAGGATGTTCAAACAGTTTTCTGGTTGTTTTCGAGTTGGAGTTTTTCTCATTATCCTAATCTGGACTTATTCGTTTGGCAGAGATAACTGCTTCTACCAGTGAGTCGCCATTCTTGGTAGCCATATTAAGTCCAATCTTTTTCCTTACAAGCTGCCTACACAAGGGTTTTGAACCCTCAATACTCGTCGCAACTTTTTAAAACGACACCATTATCTTTCACTTTTGCATACCTGCTTTTCGTTTTCATTTTCACGAATGCAAGCGTGAAAACCCATAGTTGGAATTCATGTTGATTGCATTAAAATGATCTTTTGGATTGTTATGAACCTATTTGTTTATGTGGTCATAACTCTTTGAATTCAAACACACCACTGGTCACATATTTATCAAAAACACCCAATATTTATGCATTTGACCATTGTTAATATGGTGTCAATTTACATAAACTTCGATGCAATGGTTTGATTGAACACATTAATTTTGAGTCAAAACATGGTTCATTTGACATGTTGTTTAAAATTATTTTTGATATGCACTATTGTGATTTGAATGTAACATGTTACCAAGGCGTCGTCGATTGTACAGCTCGACATAATATTCTTGCATAGTCACAATTTACTCCACCACCCTCGCACGCATAAGCATTGATGCTCTGTCTTGCATTTCGGGTTGCCTTTGCTTGTTTTGGGGAAGCTGTGGGAAAAATGGTTTTGTGTCTACTATGTCAAACCCTATCGCTGATTACCCTGTTGATTTTGTGCTATTAGCTATGGCTCCTGTAGTGCGAATCGAGCCCAATGGTGTCCAAACTTTGTTGTTGTTTGATAATGCCCGAGAGGACCTAGAGAGGAATGGTTGGTTGGTTTTTATTGAGAAGTTCGGGGGTTTCAACCTGGCAGTTCCTCAACAATTCACACTTACATTCGATGGGTGAAAATCCAAAATTGGGGACATCCAGCTCGAAGTGAACGAGGATTTCCTTAGATCAGCCACTGATCTGTCAGTCGAGGGACAAAGATGGTTTAAAAATTTGAAGGTTGATGAAGTACCATGGCCACTGTTGTTTACCTCAAGGAAAATCAACAGTTGCGATAAAGGTATGCCAGTTACAACTCTTAAGTCTAGGTGGCATGATTTGTTGGCTATTATCAAGCAGTTTGTTACATGCAAGGGTAGATACGACCTAGTTCTCCTATACCACCTACGACTGCTCATGAGTTTCATAGATTTTCCCTTAAATATGACACATTTCCTCCTTCGGAGTTTATATAAAATGGCTAAATGTTTCAAGAGGGAGAAAGATGACTCCAGCCTCTTCTACCACTATTTAATTAAAATTATTGTGATTTATCAGTTGAAGGTGAATGGTGATTATTGGGATGCTTTTTTGTTGAGAAAGGGTTTTGCCAGGCTTGAAATTGGAAAACTTGACAAAACTGTTGTTACAGAAACCCTTGTCAGGCCTATCATTCCTCCTCCTAAGATCTTTCCCTCTCTTGAACCCTCGACCTACCCGAACCCTACCCAAACTGACACCCGACTTGATTCATGTCTAAAATATGGCGGTAAGCCTGTTAAAAGGTCTGCAAGGAAAAAGGGTAAGGGTAACAACGATACCAATTACAAAAGTAAAAAGGCTGTGCGCTGGGTTTCACAGTGTGCTCTCAATAAACCTAAAGAAAACACAAACCAGCAGCCAATTCTATTGAGTGAAGATTCTGATTCCGAAGTCGAACGGTTTCTGACCGGGGAGTATCCATACTCACACGACCTTTGTTCAATCAAGCCCTATGACTATGTGACGAACCTCCTGCCATGTCTTAAAGACGACCCTAACTACCCTGGGATGAAACTCGACAGAGGAACTGATGGTCAATTCAGAAGTTCCTCACCTGTGAATGCACAGCCTGATCAACCACAGTGCAATGAATGCAAGTCGTGGCTCGACCGATATTATACAGACGTCCCTTTGCTCCAATATTGGATCAAGTCCTTGGAGAATTGAGTGAATTTTCTAACTAAAGAGAATGATAGATTGCAAGCTAATGATAAAAGGAAAAATACCACAGGCTCTATTGTCTTTAAAAATGTAGAGGCGACTACTGCCATTGTCAATTCAAAAATAGCTTGATGAAAATCCCTGAACCCAAGGTATGATTTTTTCAAAAGTAATTTTAGGATGATTTTGTTTCGTTTTTAATTAGCATATAAGATTTGTTTGATCAAATTGCATCTAATTCTGTTATGATTGAATTGATACAACACTATTATGTTTATAATAATAACTAGCTACAGAATCGTGAGATTCTGTAGCTAGTTATCAAAATTCGAATTTGTTGATCCTGTGGCCTTTATAAATGTATTATTTTTTAAACAAAGACCATCGCTGCTTAGGAGCAGAAACTATGGTTTTTGATTATCAGACTTGAATGAAAGTGGATATTTTGCATAGCTTTAGCTTCAACATATCATATTTTTGTTCAAGTTTTGTTCATTTCAATTTGTAATCAAATTTTTGACTACTTTAGATATCATAATTTGTTACAGGTTGATGTGATGGGATTTAAATAGTTTCCATATTTTATGCCTCTCATTTTATATACACCAATTGATCTGTTTACATTTGATGATTTGAAGGTTGATCTTCTCTATTCAATGAACAGTTATATACACATTGTCATAGTCAGATTTATCTTAATATGATTGTTTGTCAAATGATAAATTGTTGTTGCTACATATCTTATTTTTTTTTTCATTAGCATTCAAAGCGTTACTGCTTCATGTTTATGAGAAGCATTGGGAAAATTTGGTGTGGGTTGACCTCATCAAACAACAGACGTTGATGCTATGCACATGACACATATGGATATGCGATTTCAGGTTAGTTTGCTAGTAGCATTCTATTAGTTAATTAATATACGAATTTGTTGTAGTTTAGATACACAGTACAGATTGTTATTTTTATTTCTCAGATAGATAACTGCCATTTCATTTCCTGTTGATAAAATTTATAAAAAACAAAAAATTTCACATATGATTTTCGCAGGTTTTCGATAAAAAATTTGCATTTTCTGAATACTGTACATATAATAGAAATATAAATATATCGATAGACTATATATTTAATAGGTAGAACTATTATTCTGTTAGTTAGTAAAACTCTAAATACATTTTAGATTGTATATAGTTTGCAACAACTATTTTTCACTTAGTTAGTTTATTTAGTTTAGTTTTTTCACTTTCCTAAGACTTAGATCGGCCAGCAGAGCCGCTAAACCCGTCAGAGTGGATTAATCCAAATGGCTTGGGTTATTTAGACAACCCCAGACCAGATCCACTCCTCTTGTTGACGAGCGGTCAATTTCGTCCGTCAACAAATGGACTTAGAAGGAGGGCCTGAAAATTATTAATGGAACGAGGCGGTCGTAAGACTCCTCCACCACCCAATATCTCACCTATAGTGACAAGAATTCATTCAAATGACAACATCATCCCTCAAACGAAAACCACATCAAACGATGATCTACGGATCACAGTTGAACCAGTAGCTCCAAATCCTATAGGTGGTGACGTACAAGAGATTGTCCGCCAATCTCTCAAACGAACACATAATGCCTTCGCCCATTTAAGGAAACCAAACCGACCTTTGGACCAAGCATTAGATTTATCTGATATCAGAGAACAAATCGGAGGCACTAACCTCACTTTAAACCCTACATATCCAACCCTCACTCTTGTAGTAGGAGGATCTGGAATACCACCCTCACCACCTCCTTCATCCCCTTCTTCTTCGGGAGAAGAATCCTCTAACTAAGGATCTTCCTCATCCTAGCCTTCGACACCGCCCACACCAATGGCCAACCAGAAAAATCCTGCCAGACTCTGGCTTGACCAAGATGCAGTAGCCGTACCCGGGCCTCAACATCCCTTTCCCAAACATCCGGAGAAGTGGCTCCCCAAGTTTGACCCAGACTCTAAACAGATCACCGAAGATCACATCAAAAAGTTTATGTTAGCCATTAGACTCCGTAATGTCAAGCACGAAGACGCAGTCTGTAGATTCTTCCCCTATACTTTCGAGGGTAATGCCTCTACCTGGTACTTTGCCCAACAACCCCATACCATTGTGTCATGGGAGAAATTTGAATCCTGTTTTCTTGAGAATTTTGGAGACGACAAGTCCCTAGAAGTTATAGTCATGGAGCTTTCTAGTTTAAGAATGAACCCCAAAGAGAAAATCAAAGACTTTAACCAAATATTCTTAACACTAAAGAATCGAATCCCTACGGATTCGATGCCTACTAAGAATCTTATCATAGCATATTATACGAAAGCCTTACATCAAAGTATAGCCATTTGGGTAAAGAGATCTAAGAAAGACACGTTGTTAGAGGCCTTCGAAGAAGATATTCAGATTGAGAAAGACATCCTCAGCTTAAAAGACACTACTAGCAACGAAATAAAGACTAGTTCATCTTCCAAAAAGAAAATCGAAATCCTCCCTAGACCTACCCAAAACAAAATGCAACCTGAAAGCTCAGATCTAGAAAACTTACAAAAAGTCATTCAAAAACTGTCAAATCAAGTTATAGATTTGAAAAGGATGGCCGAAGAAGCTTCTTCAAGAAAAGGGCCTTACAAACCCCCATTTAGGAAGCCTTTTCCCACCAACTGACCTAATTCAAATATTGAAGGCTTAAATCTAGAAAGCCTGCAATTCTCTATTCAAACCATTTTAGAAGCCCAGGATAACTTGATGCCCCCTAAGATCCCTGAGGAAGTAGTTGAACAAGAGACAGTTGAAGAAGATGAATCTTCTCTGAACATTTTTGGACACTTCTCGGATATCATTTTTCAAGCTAATTTCGAGATAGTACATCCCTACAATACTAGGAGTAAGACAACAAACAAACCTTCTTCTGAAAACACTACGACTTTTCCCCCAAAACAGTCTAGAACAACTGAGACTAAACAGAATTACGTGAACCCAAGCTTAGATTATGATTTAGTTGAAGATATAAAAAAGTTAAGGGCTAACATTTCTGTTTATGAATTATTAAAATTCCCGTTTCTGCTACAAAAAATGTTACAGAATATTGCAGAGAATAGAAAAAACGGTAATCCAAGTAGTAACAAAGATTTTCAGAATAACCCAAAAGTTCCTCAGAAGGCCTCCGCTAATAATAATTTTGATCCTCATGAGAAGAGAGACCTTCATGTAAATAATGTAACAAATGTAGATAAATTAGTTTTAGAGACTTCAAGTAAAAATAAACAAGCTTCCGCCATTAGTACTTGCAGAAATGTCCCTCCATTTTTGTTAACTTTTGAAATCTTTAATAGGAACATGCACAATTGTATGGTAGATTCAGGAGCGTCTTCCAATGTAATGTCATGGTCTCTGTGTCATAAGATTAATGTTGAATTTGAACCATCCACCTTAAAGATCATCCAACTTGATCGAACTAGTGTTAAATTTATAGGCAAATTAAGGAATGTGCTTATAAGATTAGCTTCTAATCCCAAAGTTCATCAAGTAATTGATATTATTGTTGTAGATATTCCATAAGTTTATGGTTTGTTTTTAAGCAGAGACTAGTCAGAAGAGCTACACGGCTATTTCGCGACAGATTGGTCTCACTTATGGCTGCCCGAGAATGGAAAGCCCAACAAAATCAAGGTAAATCGTGAACGTTACCTAAAGTTCACAGTGACAGATTTGAATGATCCCAATGAACCATTTACACCTTTTGTCGATTCACCTGAGATACAAGGGATGGATACCTTTTTCGGCAATTTCATGGTCGAAACTTCCGCTATCACTAACCCGGAGCAGCAGTCTGAAATTGTGACTTATATGCAACCAGAAATTTCTACCCAATGCTCTCATGCACCCGAAAAAAATCAAATATGGTCTCTTTACTTTGATGGGTCAAAATCCAAGGAAGGAGCTGGTGCGAGCTGCGTGATTATTGACCCAGCAGGTAAAAAAACCTTGATTTCATGCAGATTAGAGTTTGAATGTACAAACAATACGCCAGAATATGAGGCTTTATTACAAGGCCTCGGGAAAGCATTAGATATTAACATTCAAAATTTGATTGTCTTTAGCGATTCGAAAATCGTGGTTAGACAGGTAAAAAATTGTATCCGTTGTTTATCTCCACATCTTAAAAGCTACAAATCTAAGGTATGGAATTTGATGAATAATTTTTTTTCTTTTAACATAAATTCTATTCCTAAATTGAATAATTCGGAAGCCGATTTATTAGCTAATGTAGCTTCGAAACTCTTTCTTGCAGAAGGCTTGTCCCCGAATGCATTCTCTGTCAAACTATTGTTCAGACCATCCATCCCCAACAACATCACAAATTGGAGAGTCTTCGACAACGATTAACAAATTATTAGTTTCCTGCATATGGAAGAAACTTTCCAAGGCGCAGTGATCGACGAATGCACTCATGACGAGAATCTTCGTGATTTCATGGTAATACCAGATATGAGATCTCCTAAATATTCATCGAACATGGTAAATTCTATCCCTAAATCTGTAGTTAGATTAGAAAACTTTTATGATCTTCAAGACAAATTCAAAAAATCAGTCAACTGTAAAACAAATAGTTCCTCTTTATCATCTGAAAAAGTAAACTTGGGAACTAATGACAATCCACAGTGCATAAATTTAGGGGTGGGGTGTTCTGAACAAGAGAAAGCGACGTTTATTAAATTGTTTAAGGAATTCAAAGATGTTTTTGCTTGGACGTATGACAACCTAAAAATCTTTGATCCTAACATCATACAACACATCATTCCTATGAAACCCCAAACCGTGCCGTTCCAACAAAAGTTAAGAAAAATGCACCCAAAACTCAAATCGACTTTCAAAAAAGAATTAAATAAACTCTCGAATGCTAAGATAATCTTCCCAGTTAGGCACATGCAATGGGTCTCTAATCTTGTCCCTGTCCAGAAAAAGAGTGGTGAAATCTGACTATGCGTCGATTTCCAAAACCTTAATCGAGCGTCTGATAAAGATAACTACCCTGTCCCACCCATGGAACAGATCCTTCAACAGGTGTCTGGTTCTGAAAGATTATCCTTATTGGATGGTTTTTCAGGGTATAACCAAGTCCTGATGTCTCCCCCAGACCAACTTAAGACTACCTTTCGCACTCCATGGGGCACCTACGCTTAAAGGAAAATGCCTTTTGGACTCATTAATGCTAGTACCACCTTCCAGAGAGCGATGGACATCTCTTTTCGAGGCTTAATCAGTCAATCCATCGTAGTTTAACTGGATGACATTACTGTATTATTGAAAAACAAAGCTGATCATCTAGCTCATTTAGGATCTGTTCTACAGTGATGTCATAAGTACAACATTTCCTTGAATCCTAAAAAATCTATCTTCGCAGTAGAACAAGGTAAGCTCTAAGGATTTATTGTATCAAGCGAAGGGATGATTATCGACCCTGAAAGGACTCAATTCATCTCGAAACTCCCCTCTCCCTCGTAAAAAAAGTCTATGCAGTCTTTCATAGGCCAAATAAACTTTGTCAGGAGATTCGTCCCCAGTTTTTCAGAAATGGTGAGACCTTTACAGAACTTAATAAAAAAGGACGTACAATATCATTGGGGACCCTTAGAAAACCAAACATTTAATTCAATAAAAAAGGCCATAATAGACGCTCGTTGTCTGATGAGCCCCGACTTTTCGCAAGATTTCACTCTCTACACATTTTCTTCTGATTGCTCCTACGTTGTTGTCCTAACCCAAAAGAATGATGAAAACAATGAAGTCCCAATTGCCTTTATGAGCTCAACTTTCAAAGGTGCATAACTCAATTCCCCAGCAGTAGATCAGCAAGCCTATGTTGTTTTTAAAGCAGTAAAGCACTTTCGATCTTATCTTTTGAAATATAGGATGAAAATTATTGTCCCTTACCCAGTCGTCAGAAATATGTTAGTACAGAAAGAACTAGGCGAAAAGAGGGCGAACTGGGTCACCTCCTTACAAGAGTATGACATAGAAATCACCCCAGCACAAATAATGAGAGGTCAAGGGCTATGCAAGTTAGTCGTTGACTCATCTGCAGGACAATGAGAAGAAAACGATGTATTAAACCCAGGACAACACAACCAAAATTTAATCTGTTGTGCACAAAACCCTATTAGCCCCTGGTACGATGATATAAAATTCTGTCTTGAACATGGGTCAGCCCCCCATCACCTGGATCCCACTAAAAGAAGAGAGCTAAGATTGAAATCTACCTCCTTTCATTTAATTAATGGTATTCTGTTTCATCAAAATTTTGATGGAGTACTAATGCGTTGTCTTGAGAAAGATGAAGAAGAAAAGGTCTTGTTAGAATTACACGCAGGAGAAGCTGGTGGGCATTTTGGTGGAGATTCCACTCTCCATAAAGTATTAAGAGTAGGTTATTATTGGCTTACACTTTTTAAATATGTTCATGCCTTGTGTCGCAAGTGTGTTATTTGTCAAGAAGCGTCTGGACGAATACAAAAACCAACCTTCCCTTTGCAGCATGTTTTAGTATACTCCCTTTTTCAGCAGTGGGGTATTGATATTATAGGCCTGATCAATCTGTCATCCTCATAGCAGCATAAGTTTATCATAACTACCACAGATTACTTCACTAGGT
>ML788689.1:79202-89607 GCA_009831015.1 Picea engelmannii | reverse complement strand
GGGGCCATAAGAGCTTCCACCTTCACATGGTTGGCCCTGTTTAGTAGAGAATAAATTAGGAATTGGCTAATCTTGGACCAAACCTCTCTCGATCCACCGGAGAAACAAAAAAGCCAATGCTGACTTCGTTGCTGCTCCGTCAGATCGAGGGAGGTTTGCTACAAGATTAGACTACTCCAATAAATTATTCTTGAAAGCAAGAGTAGCCCATTCAGGATTTATTTCTAGTTCTATAACTATCACGTTTGTAGTTTGTTCTCAGTGAGTAAGTCGATGTTTGAATCTAGTATGATGAGGGGCTACACCAAAAAAAGGCTGATAAGGTGTTTGCAAGCATTGTCAAGGTATGTTCTGACATTCTCAATTTAGTGCATCTTAACGTATAGTAAATAATTGCAGTTGAATATTTCTTTTTAAATACATATTTTATTTAATATTCTAGATTGTCCAATGTAGCGATCTATTATCTCGAGTAGGAATATCCTGGAGGTTAAATATGTCTATTGAATAATCTTGGATTTTGTTGTCTTGTCCAGATTTGTCCTGATGGAAAAACTATTGAGAATGAAGCAACTCATGGAACTGTAACTCAGAGGTGAAACTAGCACGAATAAGGGGTTTGGTCTAGAAGTTTTAATTATATATATGATGCATCATTGTTTTGAAGGGTGTATTTTTCTTTTATAATCTCCCAAGTAATGTTTCATAAATCACATAGTTATATAATTTCTTAATTAGCTATTGAAGGTTAGACAATATTTAGTGATTAGTTGGTTTTCAATTGTATATGTTGGCCATATGTTGAAATTGCAAAGCTTATTCTATTATATTGTCTAGTTATAGAATTTTCCTTGTTTCTCCTTTCTTCTTTTAAAACCCTATTTTTTTAATTTTAATAGCGGCCTTGTCCAATGTGCTCAAAGGCTATCAAGTTGTAGCACGTCAATTTCTATTTTCTACACTGAAGTTGAGCTATATGTGGCGTTTGGATTTTGTAAACGATTTTGTGATTTAATTTTGTGTTGATAAAAATAAATGATTATTACAATGGTTTTTTCTCAAGATTGTTTTGATTCGCCTCAAGGTAAATATATACTTCGGAGTTGGTATCTATCGCAATTTTTGTGTTTGTAGCTAGATTATGGTTATGGCCCCTATTTTTTATTTATCTTTTAAATCCTCTTATGTTTGTCATTGGTGGCCCCGTCCAAGAGTTTTAATATCAACTCACAGAAAAGTGGATTTGGGATCAAAAGGCTATCAAGTTGTAGTGCGTTTATTTCTATTTTATACTAAACATTGTTTTGATTCTCCTGGGGCTAATTATGTAATTCTGACAAAATTTGAACTGCCCTCCATTGCAATTTTTTGTACAATTTTTGGGATGTGATATTGTTCCCCATACCCATAAGGATCAATATGTATTTGTTTAAATACTTATAAGTTGTTTAATTAGCTATTGAAGGTTAGAAAATATTTATCTATTGAAGTTGTTTAGTGACAATTGAAGTAATTTGGTCATTGTTGTATGTAGTTTTTGAAGCACTTTAAGACTAAGATTCCATGGCTGAGACCTATACAGGACAAGTGAATTCTTCCAAAAATCTCCTTTTCTAATTTCTTAGGTGTAAAATCAAAGTGTCCATGGCTGAGACTTATACAAGACAAGGGAATTCTCCAACCAAAACCAACTGATTTTTCGCCTAAGAAATTAGAAGAGGATCTTTCTAAAGAATGTTTCTTGGTATAACAGATTGTTCTTGGCAAACACTGAATGGTAAGACATTGACAAGAAGGGTAAGGCATTGACGAGAGTTTGTAGAGTTTAGAGTGATAAAATTTAGTTTTATTTTTATTAGATTTGTAAGGCATTGACAAGAAGGGTTTTGGCTCTGAAAGCTACACTGTGAAAAAAAGAAGCAGTTCCAATAGATTTCTGTGATTTGAGAGTTGATTTTTTATAGGATTTGCATTGGAAGGTTGAGAAAATGAGACTGGTCAACAAAAACTTCATTGATGATTACTTGTTCCTAGACATGAAGCCTATCTTGATTACATTCCATTTGAGTCTAGTGACATTGCCATAGTTTGGAAGCCTGTGTTTGAACCTCTTTGTAAATATAATTTTGTGGTGTTGCATGACTTATTGGTCTTTGGCATTACATATGGATTGAATGGGAATACCCTATACATGCGCAGGATGTACAGATTTTAACAAGGTTGTCTATGGAGGGGGAATATGTCTTCCATGCATTTCAAGTTATGAGGAAGCATGATCACAATAAGGATGAACCTAGCCTATATCACAAGTATGGTACATATAGGTGAGGTTGTGGTGCCATCATCTCATTGATTATTAACCCCGAGGGCCATTTTAATTGCTAGTTGATTGCAATCCATCTCATGTGTAAATACACCAAGGAATAATTCAACATGGATGCCCAATTTGTCACTAAATTATGTGTGCAGGGAACTAAATTGAAATGGTTTAAGTTATTAATAGATGAAGTCTTTCAGGCATGTGCTAATCCCCACACATAATCCACCTAAATCATCTTTGGCTATCCATTGGTTTCTTTTGTGATGTGGAAATGGAATCCCCTATAGGGAAGATAACTTCATCTCATGCCCAATCAAAAAATTCTTTCATTGCAATTTGATGCTTGGAAGAGTTCGAAGGACACTAAGAATTTTGCATTAAATGAGGCCACTTTCAACAAATGGTATGACTAGTTGATTAGAGTTACTAAACCCATTTTGTGAATCCCATAGGTGCTACAAGTGAATAAATTTTGGTTTGGTATGAACATGGACAATACATTTATGCGGCCATGAGAGACTAATGTTGATAAATTCCATGCCATTTCTTTGCCCTATTACTTGATAGAATCATCTTTTGATAAATTCCATGCCATTTCTTTGCCCCATTTCCAATTGCAACAACCAATCCATCTCTGCCTTTGCTGAAGATTGAGCCAACCGATGATTTTCTCCAGGATCTTGTAGAATTTGGCAACCGGAATGGGTTGGTCAATGTTGAAGAAACCTTCAGTGCCTTTTATGAACTTGAGAAAAATAATGCCTTGCCTCTTTTCAACAATTTTTTTTTTTTAAATATTCAGGTCCGTCGGTCTTCCGACTACTGCAGGTCGGACTTCCGACGGGAAATGCTCCTAGAAAAACGTCGGAACTACATCACGCTCGTCGGTCACGTAGACGGGATAACATCGGAATATTCATCGGTAGACCAACGGACGTCGTCAGTGGTTTTCCGGTTGTCCTTTGAAATTAAATTTTTAAAGGTCGTCAGTCGTCAGACGTTAGGGGAGTCGGAATACCGACGATAGTCCAACGTCGGAAAAACCACGGGAGATTTGTCGATGCCTGTTGAGCCCTCATAAGCGACGGTTGAGCGACGTCAAACATCGGGGGTACGACAATAGGGCGTCAAAAATTATGTCCATTTATAGTAGTGTAATATTTTTGAATTCATCATTCATTATTTCTCTTCCATCAACAAAATGACCAGTATGCCTTATGTTTCTATGTTTGGATTCATGATATTTCCTTCTATAGCAATCTCTAGCATGGTGTCCAAATTTACCACAGTAAGAACATGCATCATTCCTTTTAACATTACCATCAAAATTTGGTCTCATACCTTGTTGTGGTTTTTCATATGGTAACTTTCCATATGATGGTGTTCCATAGAGTGGCTTACTCCCCTTGTTTCTTTACCATGGATTCCCTTTCAAAAGAGGTTTCCTTTTCGCCATCAACCCTAGATCAAAACTTTGAGACCTTTGATTAAGATTATTTCACATTTCTTCCTCCTGCATAAGTATACCTTCCAACTCTTCAAACATAGGAGCCTTCTACCTTAAACATCTGGTACTCTTCTAGCATACCATTTAAAATTATAGTGACTAAATGAGTGCTAGATACTTTTTCACTTATATTACCAAGTTTATGTTTAATATATTTGATCCTTGAAATGAAATCATTGATGCTTTAATTCTCCTCCATCTTGATAGAAAGAAGCTTACTCTTCAAAGACAAGACTCGATTTGTGTTCTTCAACTCGTACAAATCCTTGAGTGTTTTCCATGTCTCCTTAGACGTAGTGTAGTCTCAGGTATGAAAATGTCTTTTATGGGCATTCTTAGCAACACTTTCACTTTAGTCTCTCATTTCTCCTAATCTTGAATTGATGCAATTGTATCTCCTACGGTAACATTTGCACCTTAGCTTCACTACCTAATGCAATGGACCAAACATTGTATCCTTCCATCAATATATGCATCTTAAATTCCCAATTCATATAACTTGCACCATATAACTTGGTTTCTTTGGTTGAATACGATTCCACCAAAAGGTTAGCCATCTTAATCACACCTCAAGAAATAATTCCCTCAACCTGCAAATCAATCAACAAATATTTCTCAAAAATGATTGATTTACCTTTTCTTCTACGCCAACATTTACACTTCTCTATTTTAGTGAATAACTGATTAATAGGAAGTTGCTCTTCCTGGAATCTTATCGACAGCTATAGAAAAAATACGCATCCCTCTAACAAGTATACATGCTGAATTGCTCCTCTCTTAACCAAATAATAATGTATCGACCTTCCTTTACAACTTTCACAACTGACAACTTCTGCAAATGAACTCGTGACATATGCACCAATAATCAAAAGAACCCACGAGCATGTAAAACACTTCGCGTCTGAAATAACAAATATAAAATGGGCCTCGGGGTTGGGCAGTCTTCTTCTTCTCTAACAGTGCGCTTGTCCTTCAATGCGCTTCTGTTGCTCAGTCTCCTTCAACAGTTGCAGCACACAACCCTCTCTATGAAGAAATCTCAATGTAGGAAAGAAAATTCAACATACAACGATCTAATTTCACCCTCTCAACTGCACCTCCAACAGTCTTGCAATCCGATTGTGCGAGGCATGAAAGAAGCTGGGGCATTCCTCATGTATACCAAAGTAAAATCTCACCAATCCGACTGCACGCTCTTCTATACGCAAGTGACTGCACGTTTCCTTCACGTCTTCTTGTCTCACATGCAACACAACTATTTAACACCAACAATTTGAAGAAGTTGCAGCTCTTTATTTGTGATTAACACGCAGGAAGCTCCTCATTGCAACAACAAATGATTTGTACAGCAAATTACAGTAGAAAAGGAATCGATGGAATCCTATTACAGCAGTAGATTGATGGAATCCTATTACAACCTTCGAAGTTGAGTAATGATGGAATCTTATTACAACAACAAATGTTTTTTTTTATAGCAGATAACAATCTCACAACAAATAAATTGCTCACAGGCTTTTCACACAATGCTCTAATACCAAATTAACATGGATCAAAGAGACATTGATGCATTCACACAAGTGAGACCAATTGTCTCACACACTCAATGTTTATTCATCAAATGAGCATTACATTTATAGCCTATAAAACAATCCAATTGACTTCTCAATATGTGACTTCTCAATATGTGGATCTAAAACTACTTGGAATCTAAAGAGATTGATAATCCCTTAAACATAAATAATCAAATGTTAACTTTTATATTGCTTTTCAACATTTTAAGGTTTCTTAATCCATTTATGCATTCAAAAATACAATTTAAACAATAAACAATTGAGATTTCATCAAAATTTGTATGGCCATATTCAGATGAAAATTTCTAAAAAGTAAAACTTTTAGACAACACCCATTCATATTTTCAACCCTAATGTTGGCAAATAAGAGACTTTACTGTTTCATAAATATTACACTATTCAAGGGAAAGGAAAGGGTTTTGGGGATTGATCACTTGTTTTAGAAATAATTTTGGGAACATTGTAATAAAATAGACTTATATGTTCTTTAGGCTTTGGAAGTGTTATAATTATGAGCTTAGTGCTAAGTTTAGCTTGGTTTGTTATCTAAGTAGATAGTCATTTTCTAGAAGGATTAATTTTGTTGAAAGAACTCTCCTTAAGTTAGCTTTTTTTTGTGATTCGGTTACAGATATGATAGCGTGATAGCGTGACATGCATTGCAAAGTTGTAATAGTATATATTTATTTTAACTTGTAAGCTTTTGGCGTGTTTCCTCTTCAATCCTCGTACAACAATCCGTGTCTCCTATTTTAAGTTTATTTATTCTTTTTTTTTTTTTATCTGGAGAAGAAACTGTACCCCGAATTCCTTTCATGGTACCAAATCATAGGGACGATTGAAGCACTTGTTGGTAGACTGTCGTACATGTTGGACATGTTGCCTGCATGTGCGGAGAAGTTTACTGCGTGTTTTTGGAGAAGTTTACTGCGTGTTTTTAGAGAAGTTGCATGTCTGATTTGGAAATAATGGAGTAAGGGTTAATTGTGTAGTTGAACTCTATCAGTTGTATAGTTGAACTTTATTTTACTTAATCTAGAGTTTAGTTTTTTATGGTTTGTTGTAATCGATTAAGTAGAGGAGTCTAAAGTTTAGTTTTTTATGGTTTGTTGTAATCGATTAAGTAGAGGAGTCTAAAGTTTAGTTTTTTATGGTTTGTTGTAATCGATTAAGTAGAGGAGTTTCCTATATAATAATGTAATCATTCTTCGTTAAATAATATAGATTGTAAGCTTAGTTGGTTTTCTCCTGATTTTCTCCAAATTCTAAGTTGGTATAGAGCCACATTGAAGATTCAAGAGTTGGAAAATCACTAGCGCCCCCTATACAGTGTTAGAGAGCATCGACCCTCTCACACTTGTGAAATTGAATTTTTCGGAGGTCTCGTGCTCCCCGTCTATCCATCTGAGAGGAATATGGTGATAGCGCTCCCCCTCTCACTCTCCAGGAGCACTGAAAAAGGTGACTCGCTCTCCCCCTTCCATCGTATAGTAGCGTTAACGCTCCCTTTCTATCCTTTGAGAAGCACCGACCAGTTTTCTTTGGAATAACGTGTCTGCAAAAAGCGTGAAGCATGATTTTTTGGACTGAAGCGTAAGCTTTGTTTTTTGTTGGAGCATTAAAAGAGGAGCCTCCTCCATTCATGATTTTCATGAGTTATTCACAATTTGCATGAGCTTAAAGACGGAAGCGTGAGTCTGCACACCGTGGTATTCTGGTTTGGATCCGATCCGGATGGTTTGCGTTTTTTTCTGATTTTGAGATATTATTCTGTGGATATTACTGTCCACTCCTGCGTAATTGAATATTGCCGAATAGATTGCTAAGGCTTCCGACACCTCCTTTTTCGTGGTTTTCCACTCAGTATAGAAGAGGCGTGATTGGAATAGTGTAGATTGGAGTAGCAACTCGAGTATAGATCGAGGCGCCGTCGGTTCCCACCAAGTTTAACATTATATTTGATAAAGAAATTTTTTGAGAAAATGGATTATGGTTTGCATGCGTGGAGTTTGAAGCCAAATATAGTTTTCATGCGTGGAGTTTGAAGCCAAATCGTAAAGGTTTTTTTTTCTCATGAAGAAGTTTATTAAAGTGGATACTTTTTATTAAGTGGATATTTTTACCAAGTATAAACTTTTTTATAAAGTGGATATTTTTTTTATTAAAGCGTGAGGGAGTTATAAACTTTTTTATTAAAGTGGATGAATGTGTATTAAAAAAAAAGGGGGGGAAGTTTTTTTTTTAAGAAATTTATATTATTTTTTATATATAAAGTGGTGTTAAGGTTTTCTTATATTTATTTTAAGGTAGGATCGAATCGGTGGATCCAAGGCAGAGCGACAGACTGCTCAATACTAGACGAAAAGTTGCATATCCTTGGTGATTCACTTGCAAAGAATATGGCGAATCCTATGGTGGAGACCTACCTCAACGAAGCCAACAAATTAGATGGCTCGAATTTCATTAACTGGAAATTCAAGATGCAAACACCCATGGAAGGCTATGGTGTCTAGACCATTGCGAAGGGAACTGAAGCAAAACCTGATGCAGCTGTTAGTGCAACAACAACACAAATCCAATATTGGGAGAGGCAGAAAAACAAGGCCACGATATTGTTGTGCATGTCTGTTAAAGATAACATAATTCCACATATTAGAGAAGCTACAACTTCCGCTAAAACGTGGACAATGCTTAAAGCTTTGTATAAAACTAGAAATACGAATCACATTTTGTTCCTGAAAACTAAATTGCTAGGTATTAAGATGGATGGAAATGAATCTGATAGTTCATTTTTGGGTCACATTAAAGAGGTGAAAGACAAGCTAGGAAATATAGGGGAAATAGTTTCCAGCACTGATCTTGTCACTATTACCTTAAATGGTATGCTATAATATTATCATATGTTCATAATAGATCTCGCAGCAAGGGAAAAACCTCCTACTTTTGAAGAATTGATAGGAATTTTGCTGCAAGAGGAAGAAAGGCGCGGGAATCTGAAGCCTCGGAATAAAGATTTGGCACTGTGGTCAAATAAGAGATCTACGAGAGAGAGATCAGGAGAAAGAGGTAGAGGAGGAAGTTCATCGCCGAGAGGCAGTTCGTCATAGAGAAGACTATCTCAAAGGTCGAATCAAGGTATGCATTCTAACATGACTGAGTCAAAGAGTTGTTTTTATTGTGGTCGACCTGGACATATTGTTAAATACTGTCATAAGAAGAAGAGTGATGAGGCTAAGAATAAGCCTAGAACACATTCAGGTCATTATGCAGAAAAATATTCAAATCATGATCTTAGATTATTTATTGCTAGTGATGATATTGATGAAACCACGAATTTTAATTCATGGGATCTTAGTTATTTGTGTCTAACATTGCTTTATCTGTTGAATCAAATGATTCTGATGCCTAGTTTGTGGATTCTAGAGCATCAATACATATGACTTGTAATAAGAAATGGTATGTTAATTTTAAAGAAACACAAAATGGTGCCAGCATATATCTTGGAGATGACCACTCTCATCAGATCAAGGGATACAAAGACATTCCTGTGACATTACCAAATGGTACTATTCATCACATTCGAAAGGTTGTGTATGTACCAGGGATAAAGAAAAAATTGATCTTTGTATCCACCATCACAGATCAGAACTTGAAGGTTGAATTCTTCAAGAATTATTGCATAGTAAAGGATCTACTAAACCAATTCAAAACTGTTGCAATGGGACTCAGAGCAGGAGGCCTATACAAAATTGATGTTACCAGCAAAGCACATCACACACTAAATTCTGCAACTATGTCGCCATAGATTCTTTGGCATAAAAGGTATGGCCACGTCAATCATCCTTATTTATTGTTTTTATAGAAAAGGAATATGGTTGAAGGACTTCCCATGTTAAAGAATGAGAATGTTGCTTGTGATGGATGTGCATTAGGAAAGATGCATAGAGATGAATTCCCCTCTAATCATGATAGGAAAAAGAGATATGTGTTAGATCTTGTGCATATTGATGTTTGTGGGCCTATGCAGACTAGGTCTTTAGGAGGTGCATTTTACTTTTTATTATTAATTGATGATTGCAAGAGATACACATGGGTTTATTTCCTTAGAAGAAAAAGTGATGTTTTCGAGTACTTTAAGGAATTCAGAACCATGGTGGAAATGAAAATAGGAAAATCCATCAAAATCCTCCGTTCAGATCAAGGGGGAGAGTATAAATCAGGGGACTTCATCAAATATTGCAAAGATCATGGAATAGTACAACAGTTTACAGTACCCCACACTCCAGAGTAAAATGGAGTGGCTAAAAGGAAAAACATAACTCTGGTAGATTGTGTTGGACAACTGAGAGGGGGGGGGGTTGAATCAGTTGTCACCGTGCTTAAACAATTATACTTATTTTAAACTCTTTGCAGAAACACTTAATGACATTCACAATAGTGCAGGGAAGTAAGAAATAGCATATTCAACATTAGTCACACACATGAGACACACAGAAACAGATATTTCCTGAGGAAACCCATAAAGGGTAAAAACCTCTTTTTCTTTATATGATAAGTAATATTTACATTCTTTACATTATCATAGATATGAGCACCAACTCATAATGAGGTTGCAACCTCAGTTTTGCAAGCTGCAACTTGCTGAGAGCACCAACTCTCTGTTTTCTCTAGCACCCACTAGAAGGAAGCACCAACTCTCTGGTTTCTCTAGCACCAACTCATTGTGTTCAAGCACCCACTTGAACCTCTTAGGACCCCAGTCCTCCCTAGGTCCTCCCAACCACCCTGGTTTATGAATATGAAATACTGAAACCTATTACAGTGATATAGTGTTCAATAACAACTTACCAGTTGTTGGCAACCAACTCTTTTTTTTTTTTATTGCTCTTAAAAAAAGATGCCTACACCCCTTGTCTGATTACGACAATTCATTGTCGCATTGTGCTACTAGATATTTGTTTCAATTTTTGCGACAATTACAATTTGAGTTCGTTTGAGTATTCACAA